>VYZW01000018.1:0-25162 GCA_013401315.1 Balaeniceps rex
CCAGGTGCGGCGGCTCCCGGCAACTTCCCGCTCGCGACGGCGTCGGTGGGTCCGTCGGTCGGTCCGGGCATCGCGTCGCGGCCGGCAGCGGCTCCCGTGCGCCGCGACCGCCCCGTCCCGTCCCATCGCTCGGGACCGGCGCCGGTGCCGGGTCCCTTGGGTCCCCCGTGTCGCTCGGGTCCGTGTCCCTCGGCGCGGCCGGTTCTTTCCCGTCCCCCACCCCCGGGCAGGCGAGTCCCGGTGCCCATCGGTGCGGCCGGTTCCTTCCCATCCCTGTCCCCGTCCCCCCCGGGCTGGCGGGTCCCCGTGTCCCTCGGCGCGGCCGGGTCCCTCCCATCCTTGTCCCCGATCCCCCGGGCTGGGGGGTCCCTGTCTCTCGGTGCCACCGGTTGCCTCCCAGGCTGACGGCTCCGGTCTGCCCCTGCCGGTGCCCGGCCCCCGGTGACAGCGTTGCCCCTCGGGTCTCTTCCAGCCCCGCACCCGGCGGCAACATGTGGCTCCTGGAGCGGCTGCGTGGCGTGGCGGAGAACGGCGGGTCCCGGGGAGCGGGGCCGGAGGAGTCCCCGCGGGGGTCCCGCTACAGCAACGTCCTCACCCCCGACAAGATCCCCGACTTCTTCATCCCACCCAAGCTGAGCGCAGCGCCTGCCGAGGCCGAGGGCCCCGAGCCCCCTGCAGCGCCTGCCCTGGGCCCCTCAGCCTCGGAGCAGGACCTGGCTGGGCGCAAGCCCCCGCGCAGCCCCCGGCCGTCCAGCCGTCCCCGGCCGCGGGCCGCCGGCCGACACATCATCCAGATCGAGAGTGCCGAGGACTGGACGGCTGAGGGGGGCTTCGGCACCAACGTGGACCCGCAGGCGCAGACGGCCATGTCGCTGCCCTACGTGCCCAAGGCGCAGACCTCCTACGGCTTCACCACGCTGGTGGAGAGCCCCCACACGCGGCGCAAAGAGTCGCTCTTCCACAGCGAGCACAGCAGCCTCTGCCCCTCGCCAGTCACCTCGCCCAGTGCCCAGCGCCGAGCCAAGCTCAACGGCGAGAGCGGGCCCCGGGCGCCTGCCGACCTGGGCGCAGCCCTCATGCACCCCGGCCGCTACTTCAGCGGCGGTGAGAGCGACACGTGCTCCTCGGCCGAGTCGTCGCCCTTTGGCTCCCCGCTGCTCTCCCGCTCCGTTTCCCTGCTGAAGATCTTCAGCCAGGAGAGCCAGTCCAAGGTCATCAAGCTGAAGCACTCGGTAGCCCGCAACAGCTCACTGTCCACCGACGACAGCTCGGCCGACACCAGCCCCAGCGCCCAGCGCCGCAGCAGGAGCGCCCCAGCTGGGGGGCAGCCGCCCGCTGCCCTGCTGCCCCTGGACCTGCCGCCGGGCCGCGACCGGGAGCACAGCCTGCGGCTCAGCCGGGGCGGGAGCCTGCGCCTGGCCGCCGAGTACGACCCCTCCAACGCCCGGCTGCGCGTGCGGCTCGTCTCCGCCGAGGACCTCTACGACGCCCTCGTCGACCTGCGCAGCATCAACTGCTGCGTCTCGCTGTGCCTCAACCCTGGGAAGCTGCAGAAGCAGCGCAGCACCATCGTCAAGAACAGCCGCAACCCCATCTTCAACGAGGACTTCTTCTTCGATGGGCTGGGCCCCGGCCATGCCAGGAAGATGTCCCTGAAGCTCAAGGTGGTCAACAAGGGCAGCAGCCTTAAGCGGGACACGCTGCTGGGGGAGAAGGAGCTGCCGCTCACCGCCCTCCTGTCCTGCCTGTAGGCGCTTTCTGCCAGCCCCAGAGGGAACCTGCCTGCCTGTGGGGCCGGGGGGAGCGGGGGAGGCCGGCCCTGTCCCCCGGCCTCGCTGGAGGAGGGTTTGGAAGGGCCCCTCGGAGGAGGGACAGGGCTATGGCAGAGCGTGGGGGTCCCCGGCGGCGGCCCTGCCGTGGGGCTCTGCCAGCACCAGCCCTCCTGCGGCGGGGCAGGCAGGGCCGGCAGCCGTAGCCTCTACCCTCTGCTCCCTCCCTGCTCCCTCCCGGGGCTCCATCTCCCGGAGCCCAGTGGGAAGCAGGGAGCCCCTGGCCCCGTCTCCACCGGGAAGGATGGATGTCACCTGCTGGGCTCTTCCCTCCCTGGTGCCCGTGGTCTCCAGCTGGCCAGCACAAAGGTTGGAGGTGGGTAGATCTCTGTAGCATACTTACTGCCACCTCTCTCGAAGCCCCAGCTCCTGGAGTCAGGTGATAGCATCGATCTCAGCTTTAATTTAAAAGACAAGTTTCTAGTCTTGGAAACTGCAGAGAAAATACTGCAGAGGTGACCCACGAGTGGGCCAAGGGAGGTGACCCTGGGGGATGAGTTAGGTTTGTGGGTTTTGAGCCTTTCCTGGACTCTTCCCATCCCTGCGGAACTGCACAGATGTGCAAGTCGGCTTGGTCCAACACCCGCAGCCCCCCGGGATGCCCTCCCTGCTCACCCCCCGCAGCGTCCCCGGCTGCTGACCCCCTGCGGGGAAACTGCGCACGGAGCTTCAGGGGCTTTGGGTTTGCCCAAATCCTGCCTGTGCCGGTCCCCTGCCCGCGGGAGGGAGATGCCGGGGGCTGGCACCCCTCGGGTGGTCCCGGGCAGTGTCCCAGCGGACGTGCTTGCCGACAAAAGCCGAGGTGACAGGAGTAGCCCTCCCTGAGTGCGGGCGGTCTGGCTGGCACTGGGACATCCCCGGGTGTCGCTGGGCAGGGGGGTCAGGCTGTGGCTGAGCCTCCCCTCCCCTCTGACCTCCCTCGCCTGAGGGGGCTCGGGGGCTTGCGAGCGGCTGCACCCACTGGGTGGGAGGGACGTCTCCCATGGGGTCACAAAGTCCCTGTGTGCCCCGGCTCCCTGAAGGGCCTGGCATGGCTCTGCAGTTTCCCTTTGGGGCAGAGCGGGGTGCTCCCACCCCTCCCCACCCCTCCCTGCCGTCCCGGTTGACTGGCTGGAGGCACCAGGAGGGGGGGAAATGCCGGCCGGGGGCATTTCTGCGGGGTGGATAAAACGGACGCCTCGTTGTTGTTCGGTGTGGTGTTAGCCATTGCATCAGGCTCTGCATGTTTCTGTGGAAGGGAGCGGAATTTGCAGCGCTCCCGTCCCTGCCTGTTGCAGCATGCGTGGACGCACACGCACACGCGTGTCCCTCTGTGTTAACCTGTCGGTGGCAGTTGATGTTCCTTCCTTGTCCTTTGCAGCAGATGGCAGATTTCAGTGTTGGCTATTTATATCCGAGGCTGATCTTTCCCAGCGTGTTTTACTTCTGTCTGTAAATATGTTTCAGGTACGCGAGGCATGGTTCTGGTAGCGTGGTGTTTGCATGTTGGGGGGATTTGGGGTGATTGTGGCTGTTTGTCGAGCTTGTGGCTGAAAACAAACCGTGCGGGTTGTAAGGAGCAGACACGTCCCTCCTTCGCGGGGGATTTCCCACCCGAGGTTTCCCACTGCTCCCCCAGGAGCCGATGCGGGGGATGCTCCCCGAGCACCCAAGCTTATCCTGGGGGCAGATGGGGGAGCTCTGGGGAGGGTGGGATGGGGAGATGGGCCACGACCCTGGGCTGGGGGGTGAACATCCTACCCCGAGCAGACCCGGGGCAGGAATCGGACCCTGCCCTGCCAGTTGCTGCCCGACAGCCCCGTGCACCCCTCGCCAGCGCCCTGCGGTCCCCGGGGTGCTGCGGTCCCCGGGGTGCTGCTCCTGCAAGGGGCTGGTGGGACCCAGGCATTGCTGGGGGTGGGGGGGGCACCCAGCAGGCTGCCAGGGGAGGGGGAACAGGATCTGGGCAAAACGTTTTGGTGCTCTACGAGAGGGCTGGGGGGTGACGCATCCCCCCCGGCAGACTTGTGTGCCTTTGAGTTTGGGGAAGGGGGATGCTGAGAGCAGGGCTCTGGGCTTCTCCTGGGCTTGGGGCTGGCCCTGGGGGCAGATGCGAGGGCCTGGGGGCTTGTGCTGTCCCCCCCCCGCCTGCCCCAGGGCTGCCTTGCTGGGTGAGTGACGTGTGGCCGTCCGCCGAGCCCTGGGACGTGCTGCTGTGGGCCCTGCTCCCGTGACGGGTGGGAGGGCGGCGTGGGAGCTGGGACTGTGGCCTGGCTGGGTCTTTCCTCCCCTGTAGCTCTTTTCTACTGTTCCTGCTTTGATATTTCTGTGGCTGGATTTCATGATGCATTTTTGGAGTGGAAAAAAAAAAATAATCTATTAATACCTGAATGGAATGTTTGTTTACAGATGACTTCCCCTTTTTAGTGCAATAAAGTCATTTCTAAAACAGATGCAGGTGGTGCCCCGGCTCCTGGTTTCCCTGAGGGGTTCCCTTTGCTTTTTTTCATCGCCGTGGCTGCGGCATCCCCGCCCCGAGCCCGTTCTCTTCCCCGCCAGCTCCCGGTGCCGTGGAGGGGTGGGGGGAGCAGAGCTGGGACCCTGGGACGGCGCAGCCACGCAGCAGCGGTTGCTCTTCGGGGTGGTGCTGCCCATTCCCGATGGCCTTGGAGGGGCTCGAAGCGCTTCGGGAGCTTTTCCCCAGTGCTGCTGAGCAGCCGTGGGGCGAGGCGGGGGCAAATCTCTGGGGAGAAGAGGGGACGTGAGGGAAAGGGGCTGCTCCTGCTTGGGGGGGACCTGGGGCAGAGCTGAGCCAGGGCATCGCCTGCATGGGGACGGGGCTGTGGCGAGGGAGAGCCCCCTTCCCGTGCTCCTGCAGGAGTCCTTCCTCTTCCTCCTCCTCGCCGGCTCCCCCAGCCTGGCCCTTGCACTCCTTCTGGCAGTGCTGGTGATTAAGGACATGGCGATGGTTTTGGACTCCCCATCAGCAGCCGCCTGCGTGGGCCGGAGCGCTGCCCTCACGGGGGGCCGGCTGCCCAGCACCCCCAGCCCCGGGCTGCCCTCACGGGGGGCTCTGAGCTCCAGGAGACCCTCGGGGGGGGCTCTTTGGGGCAGAGCTGAGCTCTGGCCCCACGGCAGCGCAGGGGTGGAAGCCCTCCCTGCCGCTCCCCGAGCTTCACAGCCCTTTTGCCCCCAAAAGCCCGGCACCTCGGGCCGGCTCCGGCACCGCAGCGGTGATCTGCTCTGGCAGCGTTTTGGCACGAAAACAAAACCTGAGGGTTTCTGCCCAGCTGTGGTGCTGCCGGGACGTGTCTCCCAAGTGGCGTGAGCGACGTGGGTGTCAGGTGAGCTGCTCCCGGGGTGTCCCCTGGACTCCTTCCCTCCCCTGCCCCTCCAGGGACCCCCCCAGCCTGGCTGTCTGTGTTCAGCAGATTATCCTGGGTTTTTCCCCCACCTTCCATTTCCAAATCTGCTTTTAACCAGCTGAAGAAAAAGAGGGAGGTTTGTCTGTTACCTAAGTGCCATTTTTCTAATTTCCACCATTCTAATAATTTGTCATTTTTGGTAGAAATAAAGGCTGGGAGCACTAAACAGATCCGCCCTCCCTCCTCCTGCCCCCACGGGGGCAGAGAAAGCAGCGTGGCGAGCGCTTGGCAGGTGCCAATAATTTCAGTAGTGCTTTTTCTAGAGGTGTAAAGCTACAGCAGTTAGCAATAAAATGAGGCTGATTAAGTTAGTCTGAACTAGAGTGGATGGGGTCAGCGTGAACACATGAAAAATCCCTGGAAAGCGTTCAACGTTCGAAGTAGTGGAAGCCGTCAGAGGGGTGGAGAGGGGCATCTTGTGGGGGAAGATTTAACTCTGAATTTGTAATGGAGTCATTGTGGGAAGGGAACGCGGCTGCTTCTTGCACCCTGGGCTGGACCCGGGAGGGCTGGGGTTGGGCTGAGATGAGCCCCTGAATTGGAAGACGCTGGGGGGGAGCAGGGGGGTACGTCCCCTCTCCACAACGCAGCCCCTCGGGACGGAGGGGGCCCGGATGAAGCGCAGCCCTTGGAGGCTGCCAGCCGAGAGCCCAAGACCGAGGGCGGCTCTGCCCATGGCTGGCGATGCCCGTGCCCAGGGATGCTCGAGCCCTGGGGGCTTTCCCCCATGCGGGTGTTTCTCCGGCCAGGGGTCCCCAGGCGTACGCGGCCGAGCGCGGGTTGTGCCGGGGGACGGCACGGCGAACGTTGGGGACAGCACGGCGCACGTTCGGGTGGCACGGTCTGTGCAGGAAACTGAGGCAGAGAGGGGGGTGGCTGGATGCGGAGGAGCCGGTGGCAGCTGCCGCCTCCTTTACCCTTATCTCCGGAGCAAGATTCACCTGGGCGAGACGCGCGCACAGACCTTGGCTATTTTTAGTCCTGTGTTCCCACAATGCGAGGGCTCAACTTCTGAGAAAATTGCCTGGAGCTCCTTTAGCTGCGTGCGTGATGGCTGGCGAGGGAGGGAGAGGGCAAATTAGGGGCTCGAGCTCGTACGGGGTGTGTGGCAGGGCCGGGACTCCCCAGGGAGGGTTTCCCACGGAGGAGGCCGGCAGGGCTGTCACCGCAGGAGGACACTCGGTCCCTTCCCCGTCCCCCAGCCGGGCAGCGGGTCCCAGGGCCGAGCGCTGTCCCCAGCCGATGCTCGGGGGCCCTCAGCAGGGGCTGGGGCAGCTTTTGGCCAAGTGGGGCAGCAACGGCTGGTTCTCCTTTCTAGATTTTCGGGTGCTGTTGGGTCTGGGGGAGCCCCAAGTGCCCCCCCCGGGCAGCCGCAGCCCTGCCAGGCCATGTCCCTGTTGTCCCCTCCGCCCCGACCTGGCTGCTGATTTACCGTTTTGGTCAGAAAAAGCATCTTCCCGTTGCCTGGCAACCCTCGGCCGCCCGGTCCAGCGGTGGGTGCGGGGTGGGGGGGGCTCCGCAGGGGGGGCCTCTCTCCTGCCCGCAGCCCCCGCCGTGCCGGTGCCGGGGGCGAGGGGCCGTGGGGGCTCCTCGGTGACAGAGGTGGGCATGGCACGTGCGAAACCACGGCAGTATTTCCCGGGGTCTGCGCCACGGTGCTCGGGGGGCGTGGGTGCCCGCTGCGCTCCCGGCTCTGTGCCCGAGGTGCAAAACCACCGCCCGGCACGGGCTCGCTGCTGGCGGGCACAACCTGCCACCTTCGAGCGCGATGGTTCCCCCAGGACATGATTCACAGGGCCAGCAAACAGGCAACCGCACCCAGCCGTCGATGGCACAGGAGAACCTCCCGGGGGGGGGAACCTGGCTCCTGCCAGGGGCGAGACCCCCGCAGCCATTGCTGCCCTGCAGAGGAGCGACAGGTCTGCAAAGCGCTCGCACGCCCCAGGTTTGGCAGCAGCCACCCTTGCAAGCCCCCCAGCTCCTGGGGCAGACGTGGAGGCAGCCCCCCCCCATAGCTGCAGGCTGGCTCCCAGCCGGCACCGTGGGAGCGGGCGGTGAAATGGCCTCGGGCACCCATCACTGGCCGTCAGCCGGGCTGGGGGCGCGGGGCTGCTCCGAGGGATCCTGCTTTGAGGGATCCTGCTCCAAGGGATCCTGCTCCAAGGGGTCCTGCTCTGAGGGGCCCTGCTCTGAGGGATCCTGCTCCAAGGGGTCCTGCCCTGAGGGGTCCTGCTCCGAGGGGTCCTGCTCCGATGGGTCCTGCTCCGAGGGATCCTGCTTTGAGGGATCCTGCTCCAAGGGATCCTGCTCCAAGGGGTCCTGCTCTGAGGGGCCCTGCTCTGAGGGATCCTGCTCCAAGGGGTCCTGCCCTGAGGGGTCCTGCTCCAAGGGGTCCTGCTCCAAGGGGTCCTGCTCCGAGGGGTCCTGCTCTGAGGGGTCCTGCTCTGAGGGGCCCTGCTCCGAGGGGTCCTGCTCTGAGGGATCCTGCTCCGAGGGGTCCTGCTCCGAGGGGCCCTGCTCCGGGGCCAGCTGGCTGCTCACAGCAACTCTGCCACGCAGCTCTGGGCACCCGGGCCTGGCCGTCGGGACGCTGCTGTGTGCAGGCCCAGGCGTGCAGAGGCGCGGGGTGGGTGCGGGTGTGCGGCAGGGAAGCGGTGAGCCCCGGGCAGCGCCGGCTGCACGCGAGCATCAGCCTCCCCCGGCACAGGCGCTCCTTTGCTTTATTGCAAGCATTTGTCTTCCATGGCAGTGTGTCTGGTTTGAAGCGGAGAGGAGAGACTCCCACTGTTACTGGGAGGAAAACAGAACTTAATTGAATCCCACAATCCCTTGTAGTCACATCAGGGAAGAGAGAAAGCCAGAGGAGATCAATTCCCCCCCTCTCCATGCTCCTCGCAGGCTCCTGCGCCCCAGCACCCTGGACCAGGCACCCGTTGTGCCGTGCCATGCCAGCCGGTGGTCCGTGCTCCTGCAGGGGACACAGAACCCCCCGAGCTGGGGGACCCGGGGTGTGCGGGGCGCAGGGATGACCTGCAGCTCTTTGTCAGCCCCCAGAACCCCCCAGGCTGGGGGACCCGGGGTCCACGAGGTGCAGGGATGACCTGCAGCTCTTTGTCAGCCCCTGGAACCCCCCGGGCTGGGGGACCCGGGGGTCCGCGGGGTGCAGGGATGACCTGCAGCTCTTTGTCAGCCCCGCGGCGCTTGGCCGTTCGCTAAAAGCCGGCGCCATGGAAGCAGCAGCTGCCGGGGTGTCCCCAGGGCAGGTAACGCTGCCCGTCGCTGCCAGCCTCCGTGTATTTTGCTTTTCCATTTGAGCTTTGCTCTCCTGCTTTGAGGCTGGCAATGCAACAAGGACCTGGGGCCAGATCCTGCCTCTGTAGGCAGGGAAAGGCAGCGAGCAGATGGGAAGGTCTGCCTCGGACTCTCCCTCCCCATCTCTTCTGGTGGAGGAGAAATTAATGCAAGCCCCTGGAGCCAGCGCAGCCTTGGCTCAGGCTGGGGACCGGGGCAGGCGGACGGAGCATGCGGGAGCGCACCGGGGGAGCGCAAGGAGCGTGCGGCTGCGAGGATGGGTGAGGGTGAGGGCAGAGGCTGCTTTGCGGGGCGAGGGATCTCTCCCTGCCTCTCCTCTCTGTCTCCAGCGACCCGCTCTTCGCTAAGCTGCCTGCTGGAGTTTGAAACGCTGCCTTTAAAATGTTTGCAAAATGCCCAAAGCATCAAATAGGCCCAGGTGGGAGGGGAAAAAAAAAAATGGCATAAACAAAGCAGACAGGAGGATTTGTTAAACGCCAGCAGCTGCTGGCAAACACTTTAATATCAGCGCAGACGGGCACCAATCGATACGGCGTGCGGGGCCGCGGGCTGATCTCCACTCTGCACCCGTGGGCCGGCACCAGCGCATGCTGGCTCCTGCGCGGGGGGGGGCTCCGGCCGAGGCAGGGGCGGCTGCGCTGCTGCGGGGTGCACCCGGTCGGAGCCAGAGTGCCGGGGCGGGGAAGGGCTGGGAGATGCTCCGGGTGCCGGCCAGGGCAGAGCTCCATTTCTCCCTCTGCTTCCCCACCCGGACCCCCAAGGCCCCCCGGGCAAGGGGACGCGTCCCCATCTCCCTCCCTCGGCTCTCCCGGGGCGGTGGCAGCCCCGGCGCCTCTCAGGGCTCCGGGGCCATTTGGGCGCGAGCCAGGCGTGCGACCACGTCTGCCATCGCGGCCGAGTCTGCCCAGTGGAGGCAGCGCCCGGAGATCGCGCTGGACATGCCGCAGGGAGCTCCTCTGGCATTGCCATGGTAATGGAGATAACAGCCCGCTGCCAGGAGGAGAACGGGGAGGGCAGGGAGCTCCGGCAGCCTGAGCTCGCCAGGGAGACGCCGCCGGCTGCGTTCATCCGCACCGGGGCAGCGCCGGGAGTCCCAGCCCAGGGTTTGTCACGCCAACAGCCCCTGCCCGAGCCCCGTGACAGCCCAGACGGTGGCGAACACGTCCTCGCTGCGAGTGAAGCCCTCAGCACCCCTCGCACTGGTGACAAAGCCAGAGGTTGCACCGGGCAATACATAAAAATATATATTCAAACCCTCAGATCTCACCGCTGCCAGGTTCTAATTAATTCCTATTTGCAGCTCAGTCCAATTTCCCTCACACGGCTCCCAATTCAGTCCAATTGCCATATGAGGTTTCTGTAATCACTAATCTTATCAAGCACATCAGTGAGAAGCAAGAACACCGCAATTAGCAGGAACAGGAGCAGCAGGTGAGCTGCCGCTCGGCGAGTATTTATTTCACCTGTGCTCGGTTGAGCGCTTGCTGGGGCCATCCATTGCCCACCCTGGGCAGGGTGGGATGCTCGGGGTGGGATGCTCGGGGTGGGATGCTCAGGGTGGGATGCTCAGGGTGGCTGAGGCCGCGGTGGTGCTGGAGCTGCCGAGCACCAAGAGCTGTTGGGAGCTCCGCAGGCAGTGCGGTTACGCTGGCAGCCGGCCAGCCTCTGCCGGGGAGGGGGCTGGCCTCTCCCGGCCCCCCATTCCCAGGGTGCTGCCAGGGGAGCAGAGGAACCTGAGGAGGATGCTGGCGAAGCGTCCTTACAGAGCACTGCCTGCGCCTCAGCCTGTCACGGTGGCAGGAGCCGGAGATGAAGCATCGGCTTGAATTCTGGGTTTCCTGGCTCCTCTCACCGTCGCTCCCGGCGCCGCAGCCCGGCTCCATCCCAGCCCCCCTTGGGTGCCCCTCGCTGAGCAGACGGAGACTCGGGCTTGGGAGGCAGGGGGACGCTGCTGGTAGCCCAGCCGCCGGCAAAGCATCACCCTTCTTTTAGCAGCTCTTGCTCCGCATGGCAGCGGCGGAGGCAGGCCCTGCTCCCTGTCCTGGTCCGGGCAGCGCAGGAGGGACCCACCGGTGGCAGGCGAGCCGTGCATCCCACCCTGCACGATCACCCGTGTTACCGGACCCCGAAGGACCCCGTCCCTCAAACCCTGCCAGCGGGCTCAGGCAAACAGGGTACAAACCCGCCAGAGATCCTGCTCCGAGTTGGCGCTTGGGGATTGACGCGCTTTTTTGCGGACAATCTGTTCCCCTCCCACCGCCGCTGGCTGCCTGCCCGCCGCGTCTCCCGGCAGAGGCGTCGGGCAGTGGGAGCGGGTCTGGCCGCTGGGCCGGTTTGCCAAAAGCCTCCAGGGACCGCAGAGCCGGGCTGGGCTGAGCGGGCAGCTCCCGGCGGCAGCGGGGTCACTGCCGGCGCTGGCAAACCCCAGGGCTGGCCAAGCCGTTAGCTCTCCTCGGATCCTCCTCCGGATCCGGCAGGTGATCTCCGGCTGGGATGGACGGGGCTCACAGGGCTCTGCTCGTTTGGCAGCGGCCAAATTATTTGTGGGTTTTGCACAGCGCGGTGCGGCTGGGGGTGCCTCAGCTTTGGGCACCACCGATGCCAAACGTCCCTGGGGTTCAGGGATGCGGCTCAGCCAGCCCCGAGCTGCGCCTCGCCGGCACCAGGAGAGCATCGCCACACACCGGTCCCTGCGCATGCGGGTGCCCTCTCGATGGCACTCGGCGGGGGGCGTCGGGGTCCCCACCCTCGCCGCAGCTGTAGCGTCCGTAGGGCGGTGTTGCACGGGCACCTACCAAATTCTCTCGCTTTGCCACCCCCAGCCGTCTGTCGCTGCTGACACTCACCGACAGGAATAAACTCCAAACACCTACCATATGCTTTGCTACTTCTGCTGCCTGTGCTCACTTGTTACTATATATTTCCAAAGCCGGGGCTGCCTCCGCGCGGGGCGGCTGGCGGGCCGTGCCCTGGCGCCGGGGAGACACGCTGCGGTGCGGCACGGCGCCGCGGGGATGCCGGAGTTTCTGGCATCCCCGTGGCACGTGAGCGTGGCAGGTCTCTGCCCTCCAGCGGGCTCAGCCCTGCTGAGGGTGAAGCCCGGTTCCCATGCGGCGCCGGCTCCGGTGTTTGTCCAGGGCACCGCAGCTGCTGCGCCGGCAGCTTGGGCGCCGGTGGGGCCGGGTGGTCGCGTCCTGCGAAGGAGCTTGGCACGCCGGCGATGCGGCCCCTCCGTGCTCTGCCCCGGGCACTGCGTGGCCAGCTCACCGCCTGCCGTCGTGCCTCACGGGGCACTGACAATGCGCCTGCCCCGGCGGTGCCGCCGAGCCTTTGTCCTGCGGCCCCAGCCGGCGTCGGCCCGCGCTGGAGCTGGATGTGGCACCCGGAGCCACGCTCAGCTGGCTGGGAGCAGGGTGCCATCAGCGCGGGCTGTCCCCTGCGTCCTTCGCTGGGACAGGGACGCGAGCCGGCACGGCAGCTCTGGGTTCTGCTGGCGGGAGCTGCGTCCGCAGGACGGTCCCAAAGGAAAGCCGTGGGGAAGGGTGCGGTGAGCGGCTGTCAGCGTGTCCCCCCCGGCCGCGGGGGCTGGAGGGTCCCATGCAGGGACGGTCACCGTCCTGCCCTGGCGAGAGGGAGGTTTAATCTTGGTGTAAAGGCACCGAGCAGAGCCGGTCTCTGCCCTCCCCTCAGAGCTGCTCCGTGTGTTTCATGATCCTTGCAGCTGGGAAAGTTCATCTTGCTTCACGAGCGACGCACCTCTGCGCATCCTCCAGGCGCCGGCTCTGGTGACGCCGTGAGCATCGAAAAGACCTTTGTGGCGGAGCTCGGCCGGGCTCAGCCCGCACCGGTCGTGCCGCCTCGCACCGTCATCGCACCCCACGCACCAGAGAAGCACCCTGGGGCTGGGCGGGGGGGACGAGGACGCCTGGGTGCCTGAGCGGAGCCAAGCGATGGCTGCCTGCTTCCCCGTGGCATCCTGTGCGTAGTATTAATTGCACCATGCGGCTTTGATTCCTGGTTTTAATTGCAGCCTAACGAGGCCGGGGCAGCAGGAGAGGAAAACATCAAGCTTAAGGGAAACAAATCGGGAGAGAAAAGAACATTTACTGGTGACTAATAGGTCCGTGGCTCGGCGCGTGTGTGTTTGCCTGCCACAGCGCGGGACGCTGCCAGTGCAAGAAGGAGAGGGGATTTCTTCCACGCACTTGGCAAGCTGCGCCGTGCAGTGCAGCGTGAGGAGAGCAGATTTTTCCTGGGCCCGTGCCGTTTCCGCATTATTTTTAACCCCCGTTGCACAAAATCTTCCCCCCCGCCCCAGTAAACAGAGCGGATTTCACCTGCTTGCACAGACGGGGTCAGGGCTAAATCATCTCGTGGTGACAGATGGGCCATTTACACACCGCGCCGGGCTCGCCTAGGAAATCGAGGCCAATTCGGTGCAGAGGAAAGGAAGAGATTTTTCTGGCGCTGGCAGCTGGAGAGCTGGGCGAGCGTCCTGGGCGAGGACGGGGCAGGTTGGGGCGAGTGCAGCACGGGGGGTCCCTGAGCGTGAGCTGGGTTCCCCGGGGAGGCTGCAGGACCTCTCCCCTGGGACGCCCCTGGGCTCTCCAGCCCCACTCTGTGCCGTGGGGGATCGAGCCCAGCGTCCCCAACAGCCTCTGCTCGGGGGCAGACGGGGTCCCTTCACAAGCTGGGCTGGGGAAGCTCAGCTCTTGCGGGGTGAGGACAGGGATGCGGACATGCCGGCACAGCTCAGCTCTTGCTCCGACCCCCATCCGGCTCCTCTCCCTCCGCTGCAGGGGCCACCTCTGCAGCCGGGGTGGCCCCGTGGGCATTCGTGCGGCTCCGGCGTGGCTGCCCAGGCTGTTTCCCCCACACCAGCGAGGGCTGAGATCTCGTTACCGCGCTCTTTGACTTCGAGCATCTTGGAAACCGGTGCTTGCTAATAAGACAAAAAGAATGACAGCAAATAAGCCCAGCCGCGGGAACGTGGCCTTATCATCCAGCATTTTTTATTCCCCCACATTCTCCCCCTTCCCTCCTTTGCCAACGGATTGAAGCCACTGTAATAAAATTATTAAATAATAAAAAAAAAAGCTGTAGCCCCCACCTCGATGCGGCAACCATGGAAACTGGATCAAGGGGACACCTGTACATTTCCATTCTGGGCTCCCGCTATCTGAATATACAGAGGAGCGCTAATTAAAAACCCGGTGCGAGTGGCAGGCGGAGGGAAGGAGCTGGCCCCAGGAGAAGGGGTGCGTGGTTTGGAGGCACGCCAGCACCGGTGGGCGCAGGGACGGGGCCCGCCAGGTCTCCAGCGAGCCTCAAATGCCATCCGACGCTTCCGTCTCCCTCCAGCTCCCGATGCCGAGTGGGCGCTCGCCAGCTGCCAGCTGCAGCATTAACGAGGCAGCCCCGGCCCCGGCTGGCCCTGCTGCAGCCCTCGGCACCGAGGGGCCCTGGGGACCCCGTCCCAGCCCCAGGGACGGTGCCCAGCAGAGCAGAGCCGTGGGGCCAGCAGGTCGGGTTCTTTACCCAGTGCCGGGAGGACTCACACGCCTGCACCGCGGTGCCGGATCCCACCAGCGCGTGGGAGCGGCAGGGGAAGGGGAGCATCTCCAGCGGCACCTGCTTCCGTCCCCGTCCTGCGGGACAGCCCCGGGCGGGCACCGGGAGCCACGTCACCCCTCCCCAGCGGCAGCGCCAGGCGCTTTCACGCCTGGTCCCCCCGCGGCCGGGGGCGGGAGGGCAGCGGGTGGCAGCGCGGGGGCGAAGCGAAGTGCGAGATCTCGCACCTCCCACGGGGAGGGCGAAGGCTGTGGGGAGGCTGCCAGCCTGTGCCGCCAGCTGCCTCCCTGCGCCGGCACCGGTGCCAGCACTGTCAGCGGCACTGCCTGCACGGCCCCGGCAGCTGCCGGGGTCTCTGTTGACCCCGGCACCAGCTGGGCAGCTCCTGCATCCCCGCTCCTCCGCCCTGGCCCTGGCTGGAGCGCGGCCGGGGCAGGCGCAGGCGTCCCCACGCACAGCTCCTGGGCAGGTGCAGCGGGGACGGTGCTCCGGGACCATGCAGGATGGTGCTCCAGGGCCATGTGGGATGCCCAAGAGCAGGGCTGCTTTCCATCCTGTGCCACACACCTTGGGGCTTGTGCTTGATTTTAGGTTTTTAACCGTTTCACCGGGAGGAAGCTTTCTGATCTGGCACGTGAGCAGCCAGGAGGAAAAGGCTGTGTTTAACCTGCAGGTTTATTTTTACCAACAGCGAATGGCAGCGCCTGGAACGTTTCCCTGCTTGGAGTTAATTTTTGCTGAAGCTTAGTTTTAGTCATTGTTGTCTAAACCTGTCTCCTCCACATTTATCCCATGAAAAAGCTCCCAGAGCTCAGCCCGCAGGATTTCAGTGGCCCCAGTGCCGGTGCCCGGTGCCCGGCCACCCACTCCTGCCAGCCCACGGAAAGGTCGGGGCAGCCCCCGGCTTCCGCTGGCAGAGACCCCCATCCGTGGGGAGAGCGGCCCCAGGCCTGCGTGGGACACAGCCCCGACGGCTGCTGCTGCGGTGCTTCCTGGGGCTGGTGGACGGCGAAAGCTTTTCCTCTCATCAGAGCAGGCATCGGGCCGTCATCTTCCTGCGGGAGGCGAGCAGAGCGCTGAAACCCTCCGATTGCTGATGGACGGGTCTCAAATCGCTCCCCAAGCATCCTTCCCAGCCTGAGCCAAAAGCGGAGCTGGCTCCCCCTGCACGGCCATCACCCACAGGGGTTCACGCGACGGAGATGGCTGGGGCAGGAGCGAGGGCCCTCTGGTCGCTCTGCCAGGTAATTTTCCCTGCCTGCCGCTCGTTTTCTCCGGCTGAGCTGCGGAGGGCAACAGGGTACGCTCAGCAAGAGACGTTCTGCCTCCTCCGCCCCTCTCCATGTCAGGCCATCCCGATCTGCTGAGGGGAGAAAGCCACCGCAACGTGCAGCGCTCCTGCAGCGCAAGGGGGTCTGCGCCGACCCCCAGCTCTGCAGCCGGGCTCTCGCTCCGCAGACACGCACCCCCATGCCGGCAGCACCGGGTGCACAAATGCACCGCACCCCCTGTGCCGGCAGCACCGGGTGCACAAATGCACCGCACCCCCATGCCGACAGCACCGGGTGCACAAATGCACCGCACCCCCTGTGCCGGCAGCACCGGGTGCACAAATGCACCGCGCCAGCTGAACCAGCAGCTCCCACCAAATGGGTCGTCCTGCGGGGCTTCAGCGTTAGGGGCTTGACTTGGGCAGGTGAGCGCAGGCATCACCTGCTGCCTGTCCCTGCCCGCTGCCGGCCCCACAGCCCTGCAGACGGCTCAACTTTGGGGAGAAGAAAATTCCTCGTTTCCATGGGAACCGGAGGAGGAAAGTTTCTGGGGCTGCGGCTGGGATTGTGCCAGCTGGTCGAGACAGCGGGACCCCAGAGCCGGCCGTCTCCCCCTCTCCGCTCCCAGGGGAAGGCGGGTGCCCGGCTGCCAGCCCTACCGCCCGTGCCCCGAGAGGTGCCCACGCCGGAGAGGGGTGCGCCGGAGCTCCTCGTCTCCCCCTCCTGTGCTGTGTCAGATGCGATCTGACATTTAGCTCTGCAGCTCGGTGCGTGGAGATGCAGCGATAGCTCTAATCTGCTTTTCTCCTCCTCGCGCTCTTCCCCCAGAGGCAAAAGCTGCTGCTGGGAGAGCAGGGGGGCTCTGGCAGCCCGGCGAGGAGAGCACCGGCAGTGCCGTGGTGGGAGTCTGGAGGGTCCCGAGGGTCTGGAGGTGTCCCAGCAGCACCATGCCCTCCTCGCTGTGCCCTGCCATCAGGCAGCAGCCGGCTGGCAGGGCCTGGATGCCAGTAGCAGCAGAAATTCAGGGCGGTTTCAGAGCACCAGGGGCTCTCCTTCCTCCTCCTCCCTCCACTCTCCCGGCTCTGGCTGCACCCAGGACGCGCGGGGCTGGTGGCAGCGAGGGCAGCAGCTCCCCAGCGAAGGGGCTGCTGGCACCAGGACACCTCCGAGCCACATCGAGGACATCGAGGCCCTGGGGCCCTGTGCTGCCCGGGGGGCTGCAGCTCCTCAGGGACGTCCTGAAGGCTGCAAGGACAGAGGCACGGCAGTGCCCCAGGCACAGCCAACAGCCCCCAAGTCCAGACGGCCGTGGCTGCCTGCCACCATGCCCACTGGCCCCACCACCCCACGCCACCCCACGCCACCGCACCCCCTTTCCCGGCTGCAGCCGCAGGGTGTTGGAGCTGCCCTGCCCTCCGGATGGGGACGCCCCGCGCAGCCCCGTCTCCCTTTCCTGGTGCCTCAGCTCCAATTAGCGAGGCCCCTATTAATTTTTTCCGTTCAGCAGCTCCCATCAGTGTCAAACCAGCAGCGTGCGGTGTGGGAGGGAGCCTGAGCTGCCGGGAGCGGCGGAGGGGAGATGGGGTGCTGGGATCAGCCCACCAACGGGCCCTAGCTGCACGTGGGGCCGAGCCCTGGCCCCACAGCCACCCGGGGTGGGAACGAGCTCCCGAAGAGCAAAAGCTCCCATCTGGCTCCACCGTCCTGGCATCCATCCCTTTGCCGTTGGGTCCCACGGCTCCGGGTCGCAGGCAGGTCCCAGCTCCCTCCTCTTCTCTCCGGCAGCGTTTGCCCCTGGGTGTTTGGAGTGGATTTAGGAGCCTGTCTTCAGCCCCAGTGCCCGGGCTGGGCCCTGGTGTGCGCAGCGGTGCGGAGGCACAGGCAGAGCAGGCACGCCGGGCTGGCATGGGCACGGTGCGAGCCCGGCATGCCGCCTGCCGCCGGCACAGCCCTGGGGATGGAGTCCCCAGCCACAGCTCAGGCTCGATGGGGACTCGAGCTGCCTTTGGGGGCTCCTGCAGGCGGAGGCCGGTCCCCAGAGCCTGCAGCAAGGGCCAGGCCTCACCGCTGGGCTCCTGCCCGGGCAGCACCACCCGCTGCAGGCCCTGCAGGGTGAGACCAGGACACCCAAGACCCCAAAATCCCTCCCCTCCCCGGCCCTTGGAGGTTGCCTGGAGCAGGGGGTTAATGATGCATCCAGCCGACCTTTCCACCTTTCCTCCTTTCAGCTTCACCTGCGGCTCCCTTTTCCCTGCCATTATCTGCATGGATGCCTGTGGATTTCATTTCCATATTCATGGTGTTTTAATGACCCTGTAATATCTTTATGTTCTGCAATTAAATGTGGAATCTTTTTTTTTTTTTTCCTTCTGCAGATTAGCATCTGCATAGGATCATTTGTGGCATTTGAACAGAGGAAGGGAAGGCTGTGCAGGAGGGAGACGGGGTTAATTAAACTTCAGAGATCAGCAGGCTCCACTGCCAAACGTCCTTCTTGCCAGTGGGACTGATGGAGGGTGGGGAGGGAACAGCTCTTGGCTGCCTTACAGCGGGGACGGACAGGCCACCCTTTGGGGCAGCTCCTGAGGGTGTTGGAGTGGCTTTAAGTCGTGCAAGCACATGCAAGCACGCATGCACATGCTTGCACACGCATGGGTCAAAATCTGCGTCAAGATCCCTGCCAAGGGGTGCAAACCACGACTTAACTGCTGCTGGCGTCACCCCAGTGCAGGAGGGTCCCATCCCCATCCCACCCGCCATGGGACCCTTCTCTAGCACGCAGCATGCCGTCCATCCTCCAGCACTCAAAGGCAGACAGACAGATGGCATCGGGGAGGAGAGGTGCCACCGAGCGGGCAGGGTGCTGGGGGCAGCCGGGGGCACGTGGGGGGCTGGAGGTGCCCCCCCATGCTCACAGCAGCCTCCCAGGCTTGCAGGCCCCATGCAACTGGGGCAGCCAGCCTGACATCAGGGCTCGGTGGAGAAGCCATTAGAGCTCCTATCGCTCCATCTCCATTCCCCGGAGCTAATGGGCATCTCTGCCGGCTGCACCATCCCCCTCCCTGGGACGGTAATTGGGTTTCAGCCCTGCAAGATGGATGGGGCTGAGCTGACAGCAGAGCAGGGAGGAAGAGGAGGGGGCAGAGGCAGTTCTGAGTAGGACAAACGCCCCTTGCCCTCCATCCACCTCCTGCCCCTCTGCTCGGCTGTGGGATGCTGCCAGCCCCAGTCTGGCCCCCAGACCTTCTTGCATCGCCTTGCGGGGCAGCCGGGGACGGGCAGATCCCAGCAGCACAGCTGGTCACGGGGATCTCAGGGGAGCAGAGCTGGGGTTGTGTCCAGGGGGTCTCAGCTCCTCCTTGATGGAGGATGGTGACGGCAGGCAGCCCCAGCGCGCTCCCTGGCTTTGTGTTGCACCTCGCAGCCTCCCCCTCCTTCTCCCTCGGTCCTTTTGAAGCTGCAGCTGTGAACAAGATGTTTGCAAGGGTGAGGCGCAGGATTGGCGTGTTTGGCGCATTGAATAAAGATGGGGCTGAAAAACACCTTCTCATGTGGCTGTTTGATGTGAAGGGCAGCGCTGAATTCATTAGGAGCGCTGCCAGGCGTGCTCCATCGCGGGAGCCTCAGCTGGTGCCCGGGCGGCTGGAGCAACGCGCGCCGACGTCCCACGGACTGCCACCCCGTGCACCAGCACACGCTCGCACGTGGGCACGCCGGTGCACAGCGGCCCCAGCGAGGCATGTACGGGTGCGTGGGGCCCGAGAGGTGGGCAGTCATATGCACTCCGCATGCTGGCTGGCCTGACACGCCCCACCAAACCGCAGCAGAGCCGCCCCCGCCTCTGCAGGCACGCAACCGGGGCGAACGCAGCATCTGCAAAAACTCAGCAGATAACCCACACGTGCAGGGGCCTTGGTCCACCCCGCAACCCCCTCATCCCTCCTGGGGGGCCCTCACGCTCCTCTGATCTGCCAGGGGCAGATGGGGAGCTGGATGCAAGATGTCTGTCAGGATGGAGGGGCGCAGGGCGGAGGGATGGCTGTAGGAGGGGTGCGGGCTGGCCAGCCCTGCTCCCTTCTAGTCCTGCTGCTGCGTCCCACTGCTCCAGAAGGATGCAGCGTTTTATCATCCTGTAAGGCTGACAGGCACCAGAATTAATGAGTTCCTCATCAGCGCTGCTTCATTTAGCTCCCTCCCGGAGTCGCCAGCTCAGGGTGGCAAGCACGCAGCCCCCCAAGCAGCGTCGGAGGCTGCTCCCTTGGCAGCAGGGCAAGGGGGGGGTGTTCGCAGCGGGGGTGTGCACCCAGGAACATGTGCAGGCACAGGTATACACGTGTGCGTGCAGGCTGAGGGCTGGCGGAGGCAGGCCCAAGGCTGGAAGGGGGTCGAGTCCCAGCTGGGTGGACGGGGGTTCCTGGGGCCACACTGCCCCACGGCACGGGGACCCAAGTCCAGGCAAGGCTGGCCTCCATGCACCCCTTGGCAAGGCTGGAATGAAGCACCTGCTTTTAATTACTTGACATCAGCAAGAAACACTTGTGGGCAGTGCTAGCGGGGGAACAGGGAAGGGAGAGCATCCTCTGCTGGTTACAGCTTTTTAATTCTGTGATCAGCCCCCAGCACCCAGGGGCTGCTCCGGAGAGCGGGTGGGGCTGGGCAGCCCAGGGTGGGGGCACCTGCAGAGCTTTTTAAGGCCCTTACGCAAGGGGCTGACTTCTCTGTGGTAGCCACATACCGGCTGGAGCTGGGCAATGGGATCGGAGGGGCGCAGGCAGCCCCGTCCCTGCGTCTCCCCTGAGCCTGGGGCTTCATCTGCGCTGTGCAAAGGTAGGATGAAACGCTGCAGGGCAGGAGGGGTGAACCAGGAGGACTTTATATTGTCTTGCCCTTGCTGGCATGGTCTGTGTTTCTTATCAGGCTTGTCCCATACTTCCTTTCTTCAGAAACAGGTTTGGGTCAGATTCTGCTCACCAGAGCCCAGCCGGGGCCATGCCTTTGGCTGTAGGGAAGTGACGCTGGTGTGAGTGAAATCAAAGTGGGGATTTAGATGGCTCTGGATGCTTCTGCGTCCATTTGTGTATACACCAGCATATTTCTTCTTTGCAAGCAGCAGTTATAGCTGTTACTTACACAGCACTTCAATGTAAGCAATTAGGTAGGGAAATCATGGGATAGGAATTTGCCCTCAGTGTATATTTCAAATACAGAAACTTCACTGGATGCAGGATCAATCCCACCAGCACCAAAGCAAAGGGTCTGTCAGGGAGGCTGCAGTCCGGGAAGGTCAAGAGGGTATTGTGTGATACGCCAGCGAGCTGACAGCATGTCGCTCTGTTGTTGCAGGAGAGGCTTTGTGCGGCTTTGCCATTCTCCTGGGCTCTAACTCCATCCATTATCGCACCAGCGGAGTGTGCTAGGAAAAAGAAAACGCACCTTGTCTGTTCTCTTGGCGCTGGCCTTTTCAGAAAGTTGACATCTTGAAAGGATTTACCATCCACGGCTAGTTTATTTGGCAGACCATGCCGATGCGAAGGCTGCGTAACTCCAAACCCTTGACTTGGTTATTCGAACTGCTGTCAAGTTACATCTTCCTGCCTGCAGCTGTGATGCCATCCTATATTCCAGCACGTGGGATGGCAGCCGGGGTGTTGTCTGATTTGCAGGACTAATCTCTAGTGTGTGAGCCTGGAGGCTGCACCAAATTTCCCACTCCCATGGCAACGTCATAAAATCAATAGTTTGTCAAGAGGGTATTGAAAGTGAATTTAGAAAGTTATGGATTGTTGCAGGAGGGAGAGAGAGAAAATACTACCCATTTGGAATGTGAACGCAGGCACAATAATTCCAGAAGCTGTGAGTGGTGCGGCCCCAGCCTCACATGGGAGGTCTCTGCTCCGGACATCGTCTTTCCAAAACCTCGTAACTGTCGGAAAGATTAATTTTTGAATTGGACCAGGTTGCTGTGTCAGGGCTGTGGTATCGTCAACTCTGAGAAGGATGAGATCAATAATAATTGGATTGAACGTTACAGGGGCATTCCCCGCAGGAAGCTCATCACTGCTTTGCAATTAAGAGCAAATGTCTACCCTGCAAGAGAATCATTATCACAGGGTCGGCAGGAATCCCAAGTTAAGACCTGTCGGCGTTGCCAAGCTGCGAGTGAGACTTGCTCGCTCGCTTATTATCGGGTACTGCCCTGAGGTGCAAGATGCCAGGATCAGAAGACATCAACTGCGTGATCCGCAGGCTGAGGAAGCTCAAAAGGAAGAACGGTCTGTGTTTCACGAGCCACTCCTACGGCACCAGCGACGTGAGCTCTGTAAGCCTGGCCTAATATTTGTAAAGGGTTCTCAGGCACTGGTGGCTGCTGTAACCATCAGGTACAAAACTATCTGCTTACATCTGTAGATATTGCACATATTTTGTGAGCCCCGCGCAGACTATACATAATAAGTATTTTGACTGTAAATAAATCATATTTGTGGGTTGTGATGACTTGAAGGGGAGGTTTGTCGGGAGGGAGGAAGGAAGGAAGGATAATAGGTACAAGAAGGGAACTTTATAGCCACGACGCATCACCTTAACCCACCCACCCTATCAACTGGCCTTCCTTGGGTGGATGGGCTGCCTTAACTACCCTGGAAAAGGACCATGTAAATTGTATGTGTTCAATAAACAGCTGACAGCAACTGGTGGATCCTGAGAAGCTAGCACGCTTTAAAAGTATAAACGCTTGTCTGAAAACCTAAACGAGTATGTTATTTGCGAGTAGCACAGCTCCATCTAGCATTCATGAAAACTGATGCTTCTCCGAAGCTTAATTCATAACTGCTTCGGATAAGTGTTAAAAAGCTGTTCTTCTGTCTGTTAACAGCCACAACCAACAGGAAACCAAGTGTTTCTTTATAGCCCAAGCTTATACACACAGCTCTATCACCTCCTCTGCATTTAGATCATCCTCCACTCTGCAGATCCCTGCCTTGTGGCAGGACACACCAGACACAAACCTCTGCTTTCCCTAGGCAGGGGTCAGTCACTCCTTTCCCAATACTGATATAATTTTTTTCCTATTGTGGCTAAGCATCCCATTGCTGAACTGTATCAGGTGAAAAAGTATTTGCTGTTTGTCTCAGGGCTGTAAAGCTTTTCCAAGAAGCAGCATTGCTTACCGGGTAGAGCACAGGCAGAGGAGACAAAGGAGAGCAAGACCTAGGTCCACCCCAGTTTTGCAGCCAAATCGACCCTGGATTTGGCCAAAGCCACTTCACCCTCCTATGTTTTGTCATCTTCGTCCACAGAGCAGCAACTGCAGAACAGCGTGGTGTTGGAGTGTCACGACTAATCACTTGCAAACACCTAAGAGTCTAAGCCACCCTGTATTCCAATGCCCTTCACACTTTTTAAAGGCCTTTGAAAATTTCAAAATACTGAATGTCAGGTGCTAAAATCTCTGACTTACTGTGCTGGGACTGCCTTTGCTCACACGCTAACTGCTCTGCAGCCTGGCACCACGAACGGGCTGTGCGCCGTCTTCAGAGTCTGGTGGTGGCTGCAGGATGGAGAATCCCTGCACCTGGTAATTCTGAGGACAGAAATCGACATATTGGGCAATGGAATTGTCTACTGAAAAGTGTTTCACCGCTCCCTCAGGGAAGCGCAGCTACTTGGGAGAGACTCAGCCTGGCAGTTGTCACTGCAATCATTAAATAGAGCAGCAGAAGTTGGCACGGATGTTGCTCCAGGTCAGTAGAGCTGAGCTCCTGGCGCAGCACTCAAACAATGAGTAGAGCCAGGCAATTGTCATGAAGAATCAAAAATTTGCTGCAACGAATCCTTTCCTCCAAACATTCGGGAGAGCGAAGCTTGCTTTGCGAGACCCAGGGAAAGCTCATATCCAAGCGTGAACATGAATTCATGCGAGAGCCTGCAGCCTGCCCTGCGCAGTCAGCCCGTGGTCTCTGTGGGTTTGGATACCGAGTGCTCGTGGGATGGGCGCAGCGATTTGCGGACAGCCAGTCCCGTGGGCTGCCTGAACTGCTTTCCATATCACGCTGGATAGGCAGCAGACCAGCAAAGACAGCTCCTGCAGCAAACTGCAAACAGGCAGAGGGCCTGAAAATTCATGCCACAGCGTAGTTCACTCTCCCCGAGTCTTGACCCCAAGTCCAGGCCTTTCTCCTTTTTACAGTGACAAAACACCTGGATGCACTGTTGGGAGCAAGGCAGAAAGCAGCAGTTTTTGTAGAAATTTCTCTGATAGCTAGAGACAAGGTTACTTTTTTAATTGAATAAACAGCATCTGCAATCTGTTAGTCCTTTGAGAAGAGCTCAACAGATCTGTGCGAGGGAATAAAGCCCTGTTGAAGTGCTCTGGTTCTCAGCTCAAGGGCCACCACCACTTCAGAAGCACTTGATAACACTTTGCTTCCTGAGCTCAAAAGCACCAGCGAAACCCAATGCAGAGCAAATTGCCGGGGTGTGGAGGCTGCTCCTAACGACTCAGCACTAAGAAAGCCTCCACGGGCACAGCTCTGCGGCTGGATCGCTGCTGTCAGAGGCAGATCTGGTCACAGCCTGAGAGGCATCGGCTTGAGGTGGATGACGATCTACTGAACTCAATCAAATGGTGAGATCTGGTGGCAAAGGTAGCTGCGCGTCCTGTCAATCGTGTTGGCAGCTCGTTAATGTGCACCTTGAGGAAAGCGTTGGCCTGCTGGCTGTGGGTCCCCGAGGGACAGAAGGGTCCCCTGGCAGGGTGGTTTGCTACAGGAAGCCCTGGACATGTGTGGCATTAAAGGAGAACAAAGCACGCTCAAGGATTATGCTCTGGAAGCATGTGGCTCGTCATCAGTCAAACAGAACTGAAAAGACCCATCAAGCAGTTTCCATAAGCGCATCTCTGGTGCTCTCTGAGCACAGCCACAGCAAGGAACCATGAAACAGTGTTTACATTTTGGTCCTTCCAAGGCAGGGACCACTCCCGGGCTCCTACCCTGATTTCCCTCTTCTGTGACCACTAAATGAGATGCGGTGATTTTTTATCAACAAGTCGCTCAGCGCGAGTCACTGGAAGTTTGTTTCCTGCAGATTCAAGCTTTGTGATCCAGTAACTTTGGCATTTAAGAACGTGCAGGTTGCGGCTGTGAGCATTACTTTAGCCTCTGACGTGTTTCTGTGCCGTGACCCGGCTTCGAGGCTCTCCCCAGCGGAGCTCAGCGCGGGGGCCCTGCGGAGCCGCGGACTCTCCAGGCCTCGTACACCCGCCGTCTGCCACGGCTGGCGAAAGGGGCCCAGCGCCGGTGGTTCACAGGGACACCGGCATGCCCGGTATCGCCAATTGGAAAAACCTCCGTTCTGCAACAACCCGCAGCCCAGCGCGGGCTCCGGGGTAGGTGTGCCGCTGGCCGCCCCGGGCCACGGGTGCCCATGTCCCGGCTCCCGGGTGTTCATTTCCTCGGGCTCTGCGGGCGCCTGGAGCCGCCCGACCCTTCACAACAACGACCCCGAAGCGGGTCTGACCGCGGGTTTATGGCCTGGCCCGGCGCTCGGGGAGCGCTGGTGCGGGCCGGCACAAGCGGGAGGCGGCGGCCTCCCCTCCCTCTCCACGCCGGTTCACGGAGGCGCCTCCGGGAGGTGACGGCAGCGGCGCTCGGCCCGAACGACGCCCGGGTTCCCGGGAGTGGCTGTTCGCGGCGCCTGCGGCTGCGGGGGAAGGGCCCCGGCCCGGCCTCCGCCCCGGGCCCCGCCGCCGCCGGCGCCCCCTGACCCCTGACCC
>VYZW01000018.1:34005-46371 GCA_013401315.1 Balaeniceps rex
ATACCAAGCCACTGTTCCCATCCTCCACTTAAACAGGCACGGTGAAAAAGGTAAGGCAACCTGCTTTATGTACCTTGTTTGGATGTAGGGCTGCTGGCCCGGGCATCTGATGGAGCCCTGGTTCACCAGTTCTGCTCTCTGTCTCTAGGCTTGGCACCTCTCAGTGTTGACACCAAAATTTACAGCTAGACCTGAGCTAGCTTTAAACCAGCCTGTTTGAACAGGGCTAGTAATACAGCTACAGAAGCTAAGGAGCTCCTTGAAGACTGGGTTGGTGTGAGAGGTTTGGAGGAGGGGGTCTCAGCTGTAGCCAAAGAGAAGGAATACCCTTCTGGAGATACTCTAATTTATTTTTCTCTGACGTCTTCCTTAAGTAGCCAGAGTTATTTTCATTCAGTACTCCCTGGAAGTGATCAGTTTCCAATTTGATAGGATATCTGCAGAGTAGATGGAGGTGCCTTGATTTGCAGATTGCGTCTAATAACTACTGCAATACTAGCACCAGCTTGATGAGTTTCTGAACAAGATAGCTAACAGAAAGCCACGTCTTTAGAAATTACTTGCTTCCTCCCTAGTTCTTTTATCCTAACAGACTCCGAGCAAATTAAAGGAGATAAAAGTTATCCGTTTTGCCGGTACTCTTTCAGATTTACCCAATATAGTTCTCAGGACTTTTCACTGGTACTTTATCAGTGCTGTCAGCCTCTGTATTGAAGACCACAGATTTAGTGCGTGTTTTCCGTAACCTGTATGTTTGCATCAGTGTGAAATTAAAGGAAACTGATAGTAGATCCTGATGGGGGTCTTTTATGCCCTGTCTGCAGTGCCTCTGACCTGATTTTAGTGATTCTACAGGGCAGAAGAGTTGGCTCCTTTGCCTCTAGAAACGAGTTAAGTACAGAGGGTGCTAATGTTTTTATCTGAATAGAAAAATCTCGGTATTTCTGATGTTTTTATTGCAGAGTCTTTCTTCTTGCTTTCCTCTGTGCCGTTATTTTACTCGGACATCTCTCTGCATTGTTGTGTGCCGTGTTCTCATAGACTAAGAGCCTTGAAAGCTGAAAGGGGCAAGAATCACTTAGTGATGCAGTGTGCTCCTGCTATTCTGTGTGGGTGGAGCAGCACATGGAGGAGCATTGCAAGCTATCACAGGGGAGGGACAGCCTTGCAGCCTTGCAGTTTTGTGTCTAGGACAGGGAGAGGGTCTTGAGCCTAGGCCAGGGTTGTAGCTCAGAGCTGCCTTCGCCTGTCCCTCCTTTTGCTTACTGTGTGCTGGAAAAGGCACCTTAGAACCTAGGGTTTTTTAGTTGCCAGGATTAGTGAATCAAAGCAACAATCTTTGAGATGTGGTAACAAAAGCCTTGTCAGCCAACCCTTCTGAAGAAGCAGAAGCAAGCTGACCCTGTGCTTAGGGCTCTAAAGGGCGTATAAAGACTATTAAGCTTATCTGCCTCCAAAATCAGGAGGGAAGATGCAGTACCTTCACAGAGATGGTTGTCATCTCAGTGCCAGGTTGGAGTACCAAGCAAAGATTTCCTCCCTCCTTCTGTCTCTCCCATGCACGTACATGCAGACTATTTCTCAAAAGCAGCAGAATTCTCTGTTTGATTAGCTTATTTCAGTGCTTTTTCTGTTAGCCTATGAGAATGAAGATCAGCTGCTTTGGGACCCAAACATACTCCCTGAGAGAGAGGTTGAAGAGTTCCTATACCGTGCAGTGAAGCGGCGATGGGACGAGCTGTCTAGCAGCAGCCTGCCAGAAGGAGAGATGGTGAAGGACAATGAACAGGTAAGCGTGGGGGCTTCTTGCAGCCTGCAGATATTCTGATGGTGCTGGCATAGTAGTGCCATGTTTCCTACAGAGATCCTGCCTGAGAGACCCACTTAAAAGAGAGTGAGACCTAACTCTAGTCATCCTCTACTCCTGCTTCATGGATAAGTGAGGGTGTGCTTCTCAGCTGCAGTCTCAGGAGGCTGTTCATGCTCCTGTTGGGAAGACGGGAAAAGGCCATAGTGGATCTGACCACAGGCCTGTCTAGCGTAGTACTTTTCTTCCAACACAGTAACAGATGTTTGTGGAAAGCGTGTAACAGACTGGGCAAGTAGAGAATGGGTACTGTTTTGACTGTGTTCTCCCAGTATCCCAAACTCTCCGAGCCAGAGCTTGCAGCAGGAACATCCTTTTGGATCTGTCCTCCATAGCATTTTCTAATTCTTTGAAGCCAGCAGAAGATCAAACATTTGGCTAAGAAACTTCAGAGCAGTTGTTTCCTCTCAGCTAGCCAGGTTAGGTTCTCACAGTAAGTCTGCAGGAACACAGAGGCACACCTGTAATCTGCAGAGCTGCTGGCAGAACTGCATCTTTTCAGTCTTCGTAACCCAGTGCCTTCAAAAGTGGAATAATCTATGCTGATGGTCAAGCTGGGGTTAGTAGCAAAGTGGCTCCTGGGAAAAATAAGTTTTACAAAACGAACGTGAGTCATGAGCGGGTTGGTTTGTGGTGTGTTGCTCAGGTACACGCTGTCAGTAATTTTCTTCTGTTTCCTAGGCTTTGTATGAACTGGTTAAATGCAACTTCAATGCAGAAGAGGCACTGCGGAGGTTACGGTTCAATGTGAAGGTTATCAGAGGTGAGAACCTCCCATATTTGGGTTCTACCCCAAACATCGAGGCACATGTAACTCTTTCGAGATTCTGTACATCTCCAATTTCTCTTTCTTTCTGCTATAGATGAGCTTTGTGCCTGGAGTGAGGAAGAATGTAGAAATTTTGAGCATGGCTTCAGGGTCCATGGGAAAAACTTTCATCTTATCCAAGCAAACAAGGTAAGGACGCTCACTCCTGCATCCCACTAAGACAAAGGGAAGGAGGCACGTGCGTTTGCACCAGAGGTATGTTTTGAGCCTCGGCTAAAGCAGGAAGTTCAGGACTGCTGAGTTCCGATCCCAGGCTTTGTGTTGACTCATGCTAGCAGGTGATGGGCTGTTCACTGCCCTGCTCTGCCTTATTTTCCAGGTGGGAGAAGTCACAAACAACACTGACCTGCATGAGTGATGTCAGTTAATTACTGATTAGCCCTTTCTGGAGTCTCAAAAGTTCTTTCCAAACTCTCAGCCCTTGCAGTACTTCTGTGAATGAGTGAGTTGAGCATGTGGATGTTTTGTAAAGTCCCCTGGGGTCCTCTAGAACGAAAGATGCTGTTGTAGGGAGAGCTGGGCCCCAGGACATATGCTGCTGTGCTGGGAGTTGGCAGAACCAGAGAGTCCAGTTCTACCGCTGATTAATTGTGGGCATGTTGACGCTGGCCAGTGAAACTGGATGCAGGTTTGCTCTCTTGATGTTAAGCGTGCTACTGGAAGGGCAGGAAAGTCCTGCACGAATGTACTCTGTGTGAACCCACACTGGGGTCTGCAAGAACAGTTGTGCACTGTGGGGAGTTCTTCCTCTGGCCGATTACCACCTTGGAAATCTCAGTATGCGCTTCTGTTCTGCAGCGTAGATGTGTCCATAGCAATATAAATTACTGTAATGCACTCGATTTTCTGTGCTGATTAAATGGGAGAATAGTCCTTGCTCCATGAGATGCATCTTGATGCATGGCTTTCTGACTACGATGTTTCTCCTCAGGTCCGCACCCGGTCAGTGGGCGAGTGTGTGGAGTATTACTACATGTGGAAAAAATCAGAGCGCTATGAATACTTCACTCAGCAGACTCGTTTAGGAAGGAAGAAGTACGTCCTCCACCCTGGAGCCACGTGCGTGGAATATTCTCACACTAAAATTAGTAATATTAACCTCCCAGTGAAGATTCCTGCTGCAAAGCACCTCCGCTTAAAAGACTGCGCTTTCTGCTCTAGAAGGTTTCTTGGGTGGGAGCATGGAGGGATGCAGTGGATGTTCTCAGAACATAGACATGTTAGTGTCGGGAGGGAAGATAAAGCAATTATTTGCTTGAATGTGGACTTTCTTGTGTCAGAAAATACTGTTTTGTTTCAGACAAATGCTTTCACAAAAATTAAGGCTAGGGTCAGGGATTCAGGGCTGAACTCAGGAAATAGCTCAGTTCAGTGAGGTTTTGGGAAGGGAGCTTTTTAAGTGAAAAATACACTATTTCTGGTGTTTTGGAGCCTGAATTAATTTCTTTCCTTGCTGCCACCCTTTGAGGCAAATTCTTCACTTTGAAATATATGCTAATGACAGAAAATACTTTTCAGAAAGGTTGAAACTGAAATGTTTTAAAAGGTCAGAATGAAATATTAAAGTTGAATCATTTAAAAGCATTAGGTGAAGTCTTAAAATTTTTTTTTAATTCTGATGCAAGACAGGAAAATACCTGAAATCTCAAATCCCCCCCAGGGTGGGAAAATGCTCTTTGCTGGCATACTAACATTGACACAACCCACTGCAGTCATTCTGTGGAGCTGGCTGTTCCCTGGGGAGACCATTTGACCATTTATTTCCCTTTGGAAGGGGCTGGGGCTCAGAGAGAGCTGGGGGGCAGAGCTCTTTGTTTTGGAAAGCTGCAGAGCCCGTTCTGGTTTATCATGGGCTGGTCTTAGCCACGTCGAGTTCACTACGACTGCCTCAGTGCAGAGTCTAAGCTGGGGTCTGCAGACCAAGAAGGGATGGACATTCATTCCAGTGAGGTCTCTGCAGTCCTGTGGCTTTATTTGCTGGTGGGTTTTAATCCCAGTCACCGTTTTCCCTGCCTGCACCTCTCTGCTTAACAGGTAGTGGCAGTGCTATCTGTCTTTCCCCACAGGGATTACACCGACAATGACTTGGATGGGGGTGAAGTAGAAAATACCAGTCGTTCCCGGAGCTCCCCACCAATTCCCTCTGCAACTAGCTGCCTGGATTCTCACTTCGGTCAAGATCAGATAGCAATAGAGAGCACAGGTAACTAACTTCCTTTTCTTCTGTCTGCCATGGGGATAACTCGTCTCCCTCACTCAGCGGCACAGACCCTCCTTTGCCTTTCTCCTGTTGCCGTTATCCAGCCGTTGCTCTTCTCCCCGCACCTTGTCAGTGTGCTCACTTTGCCCTGTGTCAAATACCAGCCCTGGGCAGATTTTGGTGTGAGCAAGGGAGGCTTGTCTGTCTCTACATTGATCGGTAGTGACTTAAAAAGAGTTGTTCCTGCTCCGGGCTTGGTGGGGCAGCCCAAGTCATTCCCAAAGCAAAAGGATTTGCGCTACCTTTGGGCACCTGAGTTAGGTGCTTGCAGTGCACTAACACACAGACACACAGACACAGGCAACTCCTCCGGAGGCTGATTTAAGGCACCAGAAGTCAGGCTGTACCCGTGAACTGCTTTCAGAGAGAGCTGGCTGTGAGAAGACTCGGAGGGAGCCCGAAATGGGTTCATTCCCTCACCATCCTACCACAGATGAGGGCTTTGTGTAGGCACCTCCCAGGGACTGTTGGCATGAGGGGATAGGAGTTAGGATTTGGCTTATCTTGGAGTGTCTCAGTGAGATTTCCTTTAATTTCCATAGAAACACTGATGGCCTCCCATCTGCTGTCTGCATCTTGCCTTTCTTCGGTACATGCTGGCAGGGATCTTAGTTGCTATAATAAACATTTGTGCCATCAAACAAATACTGTTGTGATTAGGTGGGATTGAACTGGATTCTGGGGTTTTGTATGTCACAGACTCACTCTAGCTTTCTTTCACTTGCTGTCCCCCACCCTTTCTTCCTCCCTGTCTGTCTGTCCGTCTCCCACGTTCCCCTCCTTTGCGGTGTGCAGAGCCCCTGAGTGTGGAGAGCACAGCCTGCAGCCTGGGCAGCATGAGTGAATCGGGGCAGGGCTATGAGTGCAGTACTCCTTCGGAGACGAATTGTTCCTTCGACCCCACGGAGGAGACGTCCTCAGGCGCCATCTCGGCTTCCTGCACACAACACACTGTCAGCCCCTCAGAATCGGGGCTCTATGCTTTGCCGCCAGCAGGACCAGGACTAGCAGAGAAGCAGGAGACATTGCAGAGCTCTGGTGAGACGATAACCATGGACTTCACTCTCCCTGCAGACATTAACGAGGGTTTGCCTTTAATTGCTGGCCCTGTGGATTTGGACAGAGACCCGGAGGCGGTGGTGGCCCCTGCGCAAGTGTCCTTATCGGTCACAGATTTTGGCCTCATTGGCATCGGAGATGTAAATAGTTTTCTGACTGCTCATCAGGCTTGCCCAGCACCTGTGGCTCGGTCAGAGCCTTTGTCACAGTGAGAGTCTCCAGTCACAAACTTGTCACAGACCCAGCAAGGACTTTGACCTGACTAAGTGAAATCCTGGAACTTCCACTGTTCCATAGGGACAGTTTGGAGCTGTTGGTCAGAATCCGTCTTTCCATCCTCCTTGATCCAAGGCTACAGTGAAACCAAACACCTTTCTGCTCCAGTGTGTTCTGACACAATCACGCAAAGCTGGTGGCTGGCTTTAGTGAGGGGGGAGGTCCGTCACCCCCGTTTCGTTGACCATGTGTCACCCCAGGTAATGCCAGGCTGTTCGGAGAGTCCCTGCCTCGGGACAGGGGAAACGTCTCTTGGCCCCAGTGGGACAGTCTGAGTGCAGAGATGCTTTGAGAACAGGGATGTATCACCGGCACTCTGGGGGCTGGGACAGAGGATGCAGTCTGGAGGTCTGAGAGCTTAGGAAATCCACAGGGAGCACAGTCCACCCGGGCTGCAGGGCAGTTTGCCTGCAGAGACGGGCGTGGCGATGCCAAAGGAAGACGAGGGGTCTTGTCCGTTCACCCCCAGATAGTGTGTTGCAATAGAAGTCATTCTCCCCGTTCCCCTCCCAACAGCTACCCTGCACTCCTGAGCTGTGGGTCGTGACAGGCACGCGCGCTGCTGGGTTCGCACCTCTTGCAGCCGTGTGTGTCACCCTGCCTGCTCTGCCACCAGCTGCAGGTGGGATGTGGCCTGGTCCAGCCCTTTGGCAGAAGCATCAGGTCTTGGAAAAGGGATACCGCGTGGTGCAGTCGCACTGTGTGCACTTCAGTCCTTCTCACCTTCCCTGGCAGTGCTGGGCCGTGGAGATCTTGTACTGGGAGTAAAGGGAGTTTCTAGACCCACAAAGCAACGTTGGCCCCAGCGTGGTGCAGTGCTGCCGCTTGTTAGTGGCGGTGAATGACTGGATCCTTGCTGACCGCTGCAGTACAAGAGGGTAAAATGTAGAGGAAAACATCTGTAACTTCCCAGTTTGTTCAAACAATTTGTCAGCTGTGGGAGGAGAAGGTTGCTTAGCTCCCGGGGCACCAGTGCTAGCACAGAGTCCCGGGCAGGAGAGCACACCAGTCCCTGGGCAGCCCTGCCCCTTTCTGCGTCACAAAACCCCCTCTCTTTTCTGAGAGGAAAGTACGTCTTCACTGCCATTAGTTTTGAGGAGGTGACGAGGGTGGCCCCACATGGCAGTGAGGTGGCCGGCTGCTGTGCAGAGCGCTACAGTGGCGTGTTTGTGGGTGTGCTGGATTCCGGAGCTGCTTCGCTTCCTGAGTGTGTTCCAGGTCTGGGGTTTGCTACTGGCTTAAATCCACATGTTCTCATTCCCCTTTTTTCCATGCAGGGAATGCTGTCTGCTGACTTGCTGGGCAAGGCTCTGGTGCAGATGTTCCCTTCCTCCAGCCATTTTCTGCATTTGGGAAGGGGTTTGGGTTGAGGTTTTTTGCTTGTTTTGGTAGAGGCCTTCGGGCTGTGATCCTGCAGTGGGTTCTGCTGCCGGTGGATTTGGAAGATGACTAAAACCATTACCCGGATCCTCCTTCTACCCAGCCCTGCAAAGTTGCGTTCAGCCCTGCAGTGGGAGCACGGAGACAGCATCAGGCAGCTTCGCAGGATGGCAGGATCAGACCTTGTCTCTCATCCTCCAAGCCCCAGACCTGTTTTGCGTGCATTAGCAGGGGTTGGCTTCGGTCCCCGGCCAGCTCTGCTGAGAGGTGCTGAGCTCCAGACACACACAGCTGCCTTGACCGGGCATGGCTTTGTCAACCAGACGTCGTAACCAGAGATCTCCCCTCCGGCTGCTCCCAGTTGCTGGAAACAGAAAGCAAATACGAGTGCCCGCTCCATAGTGGAACTGCCCAGGCTGTGATTCCCCTTTTCTGGGGGAGAGAGGAAGCTCCTTGGCTGAAAGGAGAAGAGGAGGCAGGGTGAGAGCACGGGCAGCCCTCCCAGGGAGGGCCAGGCCTTGGCATCTCCTCTCCATCAGCCAAGAACATTCTTAGTTTTCCTGAAACCATTTTTTTTTCCTTTGGTTTGTTTCAAGCCCTAATGAAAGGAGAGGGGAGGCTGGGGGAGGCAAAAATGTCTCTTATTTATGTTCTTCAGTGTTGTTTACAGATTCGCCTGGGGTCTTTCAACATGAATGCGGCGCTTTTCCCACACAACTAAGGGAGAGGGGTGGAAAGGGCTGGGACAGGGAGGGGGAGTCACTTGGGGAGGAGGCTTGGGTTTGTTTTTTTGTTGGGGTTTTCTTTTTCCTTCTTACAAAGCACATTCACTTTGAGCCGCTCCCAATGCTGGACTCTTTCCCCCCTCTCCCCCCCCCCAAGCCCTACACTGTGAAGTGATACTGCCTTGAAGACCCCTGGATGTTATTTATTTAATTAAAAACCTAATTTGAAAGTGAGCCAGAAGCCTGTCGTGTTTTTGGAGACCGAGATGCCGCAGTCCTGCGCGTCGTGATGGCAGAAGCAAGAAGAGGGTTCGTTCCCTTTTCTGTCTGATCCTCTCCCGCCCCGGGCGAGCGCTCCGTCGGCAGGGGCGGGATGCCCGGCGCAGCACTCGGGAAGCTGTTGGTGGCCGATGTTCATGGTCCCAAAGAGAGAGAATGTCTGGGGCAGGGTGTGTGGCTGAACACTGACCTCAGGTGTGACCTGGGGAGGTGTGGGCCAGGTAATGACCCTGGAGCCCTGCGGGATCATGTCCTCCCATCTCGGGTAATAACGATTGCCTGTCAGAACAGCCCCGAGGTCCTGGTGCACAAGCTGAACTCGACCCGCTCTTGAGCACAGCTGCTTCTGCTCGGCAGGGAGCATCTTCATCCCGGGATCAGGGAAGAGATTGTGCCTCCAGCCTGCCCTGCCAGAGCCAGGTCCATGGCCAGAGTGTGCGTGAGCCGTCCGGGTTGCCTCTGGCTCCTGTCCCGGCGGGTCTAGGGACAGTTCTCAGGGTCCCTCCTTTCTCCGCTCCTGGCCCTGCCCGCCTTCCTGTGCCTTGTACCAGGGATGTCATCACAAGCTGGGAGGAGGCCCGGCTTCCTTGGCTGAATTTTCCCTCCCGGCGCTGCGTGTGGAGGGGAGGGAGGTGTTCATTGCTCTTACAGGTGCCCCAAGTCCTCTGAAACCCTGGCAGCTTTCAGAGAGCCCGCGGCAGTGGGAGGCAGGGGTCCATCTCCATCTCACTGGCTTCAGCCAGAAATAACATCCTGGAGGCGAGAGAAACGTTCCTACTGCAACTGCGTTGTGTGTTTCCGCAAGAAGGCTCGTTCCTCACCACAAAGCCCCTCTGTTTTGTCAGAAACCCCTTAAATTCTGTTCCCCAGCTCTTGCCTGGCTCTCGTCTTCTGTCCCAGGGCCTTGGGGTGGGACAGCGGCTCCTGTGTCCCTCGCTCGCAGCTGGAAAACGCCACCCAGACAACCAGCAGGAAAGGGGCAGCCGACCCCTCTGTTTGGGAGCTCTCCCCACTCTGCGTTTCTCCCGGCAGCTCAGCCGGGGAGGGCGAACACCGGCTCGGCGGAACACCAGACCGTGGTGCTGCCGTGGGCAGGAGCAGGCAGAGCGTCCCAGCTGCCGGCCATGTGGCACGGATGGGAGCGGCTCTCGGCCATAATGCAGCACGTCCTGGCTGCTGGGGCCCGGAGCAGGGCTGGGGCTCGGCGCTGGCTGTGCCTCGGAAGAGGAGGGTCGGCAGCTGCCGCTGTGCGGGGCTTCGGCCTCGCAGCCCCCCAGGTCCCTGCAGCAGGGGCCGGGGTACAAGGGCGGGCACAGCCCAAGGCACGAGGGACCGGAGCAGGTTCCCCACTTCCTTCAAGCCCCTGAGGAGTGGTGGGAAGGGTGGGTGTGCTCGAAGCCCTCAGGTGGGATCACTGTCCCTCGTCTCGTCGCATCCTTTGAAACGCCTGTTTTGACCCTGCGTGACCCGAGTGACGTTTCCGCAGGTGTAAGAGCAGCAGGACCCACCGAAGGCTCCTGCATCCCCGCAGGCTTCGGGGGGGGACTTTCCTCTCTGCTTCCAGGGCGCAGGAAAGCTCTGCCCGCCCCACGGTCCCCACGCGTGACCCCGGGCGGCTGCGCGGCCGCTGCAGTCACGGCGCTTCGACGGCAGAGGGGGCCGCAGCCCCGCGCCGGGGCCCGCTCCGCCGCGGGGGGACCCGCTCCGAGCCCGGGGGACCCGCACGGCCGCTCCCTCTGCGGCTGTAGCGACCCGGGGAGGGGGCTCGGCCGCCCCCAGCAGCCCCCGTTCCTCCGGTTCGGGCCGGTGGGAGGCCCGTGGGAGGCCACCGTCCGCCTCCCGTGAGCCTCCGTGCGAGGAGGGCTCCGTCCAGTGCCCCCCCGGAGCGGAGCATCGGCAGACCCCCGGGATGGAGTCCCAGCGCTCACCACGGGGCTGGGAGGGGCCGGGACCGGCCTCCCGTGGGACTCCACAGAAAACCCAAGTGAAGATGGAGGAAATCTGACAAACAGGGCCGAGATGCTGCGAGGCCTCCCCACGAACCACCACTGGCAGCCAGGGCTGCGTCGCTGGCCCCCACAGGGCTCTGCCAGGCCGGGGCCTGGTGCTGAGCAGGAGGATGCTGAGCCCGTCTGCCCAGCGCCGCGCGAGCAACCAGCGCAGGGCCGAGCTGAGGGCAGGGGCTGATTTCCATCCCTGTGACACCCCCGGGTGCTGGGCCGAGCTGAGAGCAGCCAGTCCAGCCGGGCTGGCCGTTCCTGCATGGCTCCTGCCGCCCTGGCACCATCCGACAGCCGCGGCACCGCACGGGGCAAAGTCCTGCCCGCGGCGCCTGCTCTGCGAGGCCGTGCTGCATGGGCAGGGGAGCGGCTGCCTTACCTTGCTCCCCTCTGCCCCGCTCCAGCACGGCACCACGCACCCACAGCACGGGTCAGCATGACCCCGCCGGCCGTATCCTGTCCTCGCTGAGCCTCACACTGCCACATCTGTGCCCCCACGATGGCCCAGCCTGGCGCACTTCCATGCCAGCTGCGAGGGTGGCTCAGCACGGCCAAGGACTGCCAGGGGCTGTGACAAGAAGGGGACATTTATCAGCGGTGGGAGAGGCTGTATTAAACCCTGCGTCCCCTCCACCACACAGCCCGGGCATCACACCGGTGCCGGCCAGCCTCCCCTCCTCCAGCATCCCCTCGGCTCTCCTGCCCCAGGGCTTTACCCGCCTGCCACCAAGATTCAGGGCCTGCAGGCAGCATGTGTGGGGCAAATCCTGCCCCGGCAGCTGTGCCAGGGCCCCATGGCACCTATGGGCAGGGGGGAGGTTGCACCGGGTCGGATCGGAGCAGAGGAAAGCTGGCAAGCGATTCTGCCCCTCTCCTTAAATCCCAGGGCAGCCCAAGAGCGTTTCCAGCTCTGCTGGCTTCCCACAACAGCCTTGACATTCTCCACAGGCCACTCACACTGCACTTAAATAAACCAGCCCAGTAGCTATCATTTGGGTGGCTTCCGTATTATTTATGTTTCCTTCCGTTCCTGACCAAGAGTTGGGCCTGGAGCAAAGAGCCGGGCTGTGGCCATCTGCGCTCCTGCCAGGGACTCACTGCGGGGACCCGTGCTCGAACCTTTGCTCCTGTCCCCGCTCCAAGTGCCTCTGGCCCGGAACGTCCCCAGCCCCAAGGGGCAGCACCAGGGGCCTGTCCTGCTCCGACAATGTCTGAAGCATGGGAAAATACCACCCCGCATTTCAGCGGTTAAATCACAGCTTAAAACAAACACGCGCCTCGTCCTGTGTTTAAATCCGGCTGCTCTGCTCCCTGCCAGCCTCTCCGCTGCATCCGAAGGCTCCCGGGGAACCCTCCTTCCCCCCAAAAACCAGAATCGCAACTGAGTCAGCCCCATATCTGCTCTGCAATAAACCACCGCTGCTCCGCGCTGATGCAGCCAGCGCATTTCCATGGCCACGTTCTTCTACTCTTGGATTTTTCTTTTCTTTCCCCCCTTTATTTTTCTCAGGAAAGAAGCCCGAGGCTGGTGGGACACACACGGCTCCCACATGGAGCCTCGCTCCCTTCCTCCTCCCGCTTCCCCCTGCCGCAGCGACGGGAGGCGGCCGAGCCGGGGCGGGGAGACCGGCCAGGGGGCGCGGGGGGACGGGGAGGCCGGAGACGGGGAGGCCGGAGCGGGGCCCGGGGAG
>VYZW01000021.1:0-37166 GCA_013401315.1 Balaeniceps rex
GAAAAGTAACTCTAACTCAGCTGAAACCAGGACACTATTCCATTCTGTGACTCATATTTAGAACATTGCCACATTTAAAAGGTAAGATATTTGGTGCCAGTAACTTTTGCTTATTTGCAACTCATGTGCATACATGTGCCCTCCTTTCTACTGGAAAACACATTATTGAGATTATGTTAAGTGGAACATTACAGTTCACTTCAACTGAACACTCAGTTCAGTGTTATAGTTGAAGCTGCTTGATACTTCCCATTATAAAATGTTGTTTACCAGGTGCTTATAAAACTTCATGAAAACTCTGGACTGAAATCTTCTATGTTTACTGTCTGTCCTCAGGCTGATTTACTCAACTTCTAAGTCCTCAACTGATTTCCGAAAGTTAGAGAAAAAAAAGTTAGGGAAAAGTTTATTATTTGTCAGGTTAAAGAAACCAGAGGAAGCAGGACTGGAACAGACCCAAAAATACCTGATTCCATAAAACTTCTCACTGATCAAGTTTAGTTTTAACGTGATTTACACAGCTCCACAGAAAAGCAAAGGTCTGGACAAAGTACAAACCTCTAGAAGTGTTTTCATATGATTAAAAGACTTCTTTAGAAGACTTCAGACCTTACAGAGGTATGTTCTGAAGATCCTGCCTGCATCATGGATCCATCTCCTCTACAGCTTCTGCCCACTGACTGCGTGATTAGGTGTGCCATGTTGTACAACCACCACTGATCATCTCCCACTTGGAGCTATCAGGGGAGAAGCAGAACTTTCTTTCCGATTTCCCTTCCTGATATCCCCAGGCTACTGCTGTTCCAGGCATGGAAAGGAGAACTGGAGACTTGCTGTTTTGTATTCCTGGTGCTGTCCTGTAAGGGATGGCAGAGGCAGGAGGAAACAGCCTCGCTGAAGCACTGAGGGAGCCAAATAATGATAAAGTAAAACATAGTTTGATAGGCAACCATAACCTGTGAATTCCCTAACATTTGTGAGCCCAATTTGCACAGTATTATTAAATAGTGCTTTGCATTTGGAGAGATTTTTTTTCCTTTTTTTTTTTTTGTTTAAACATTTTTTTTGGNGTCCTGTAAGGGATGGCAGAGGCAGGAGGAAACAGCCTCGCTGAAGCACTGAGGGAGCCAAATAATGATAAAGTAAAACATAGTTTGATAGGCAACCATAACCTGTGAATTCCCTAACATTTGTGAGCCCAATTTGCACAGTATTATTAAATAGTGCTTTGCATTTGGAGAGATTTTTTTTCCTTTTTTTTTTTTTAGTTGAAGCATTTATTTGGATTTTTACATGTGCTTATATAAAAGAGATGTTTAAAACCAGTAAATTTTACCAAATAACAAACAGCAAAGAAATAAATTACTTCTGATCTTAAGAAAAAACATAAAACCAAACTCCCCAAAAAATCTTCTGAAAAGTGGAAGTGAAAATCAATACATTATTAAAGGAATGAAATCCCTAAGCAACAGAATCTGTATACTGGCCATTAAAGTTTTGTTCCCATTTGTGTATGCACACACACATACGTCTATCCAGCAAGTATTTTTAGTTCTTTCCGTATAGTGCATCTGCTGTTATTATAGTCCAATTTTAGCTATTTCCACACATCATTTCTATTTCTGCCCTTCTCTATCACAGACCACGCATTACCACTCAGCTGGTTACAACATGAGGGTAGAGGAAAACAAGTGAACTAATTGATTCATTTGGAAATACTTTGAAGGTAAAGAAGACAGGGTAAAAAGTATTAGCATGAAATTTCTTGAGCATCAAGCTCTAGTGGCTTCTCACTGGCATTTCTAGACAATATGAATCATCCCCTGTCCTGTGATGAGGTGAGGTAGGAAAGATGGGACACTTTCCTTGGGTGAGGAGTTATATTCTAAGAAAGCCTGAACATTGTGCACAAAGCACACCGGTAGTTGTTGCACCACATTTGATAATCTCGTGTTGTGCAATTTGGTATACTGCTTACACAGAACTTGTTTAGCATAACTTGCTTAGCATCAGTAGCTAAATTTGCTGAAGCCTCAGGCCACAAGCTATGAGCTTTCACCTAGATATGTTGAACTTCTACCTCGTCAAGAAGGCCTCAGAGCCGGTTCAAGCCAGAAGATGAGGAAGCTACATTCATTAACAGAAGCTGCAACATTAGAGATAAGAGAAGAAACGGCCTGCCTAGAGACAATGAAGGGACCCAATGAAGAACGGGAAGACCCCAGGCCCTAATATTACTGCTGGTCCAAGCTGTCGCATAAGGGGTGGGGAATTTAGATTGTAGGGGTATAATTGCCCAGGGATTTCTTTGTTCGAGGTCCCTCTTTGGAGGCACCCAGCTTGAGACGTAGCGCTATTAATAAAAGGACTTTATAGAAGAATCTCTTTTCAGCTTATTGATTCAGTGGAAACCTAGAGTTGAACCTGTTATGATGGCTGGCATGCATAATTTCCATAACACTTGGCATCTTACAGCTGAAGTATCTAACAACAGAAATAATATATGCAAATGCTGGAAAAATAAATTGCAGTTTTCAGGTGTATAAACCAATAACCCATTCAAATAAAATTCTACCAACATCCAAGTTAAGTGGCCCCATACAATTATGTTTTTATTTTGCTACTGTTTATCTGTGAAGTTATGGTTTCCAGATAACCTATGCACTGTTTTATACCCCCAAGGATCAGATATTAAAGTCTGAAATTTTAATTAGCGCTCTGTGGCTTTGAAATACCCAGGAGATATATATTACTGTTTCATTTCCTTTCTTTTTTCCTTCTTCATTACTGGGTTTGCAGATCACAGGCAACTTTAAAGAAAATGAGGCCAACTTCAACTACAGTAGCAATGGTAGCAGTCACATATTTTGCCTAGTTAGGCACTTCTAATACACACAATATGTGGCATCTAAACTTTCCGAGTGGGAGGCCTGACAGCAACACTACTTCTAATGATAAATGCACAGCAAGTCTATGCTGCAGTAGGAAGAATGCACTCAAACTTTTAAAAATCGTGGTTTGGGATAAGGATTTTTTTTCCTCTCACTTCTCCTGTTCTCAATGCATGCACAGTTGCTGTGTCAGATCTCATCACACTATACCCAAGAATAATGTTAAACATATATGTCCAGGTGTTTACTAGTTTACTGAAGTTGTTCCCATATAGGAGGTGCTAACCATACCCATAAAAATAGGCAATCTTTGTCCTGAAGAATTTTTCAGTAAGGGAAAGAAGTATTAAGATGGCTAGACAGAATCATACAGAAATACGTTCAGATGTCGCATGTATACAACCTAAATCATCCTTTCCCCAGACTTGGAGTTTTAAAGGACTAACCCACGGGATGAATGTTATGGGTGATCTTTGAACAGACCACTCAAGTCATCTTCCAGAAAGTGATTTTAGGAAATAATTACTCAAGACTTGGTGAATCTGCCGTCTTTCTAGGAATAGTTTGCTAAACTGGAGTCTGGAAGTGGGCTAGAACCGTTTGTTACTACGAATTTACAATGGCATCAGTAACCTGTGAAAGTTCATATAGCCATTGAACGTAGTATCCTGTATATCTTATTGTGTTCCACATGCCAAATTCTGTTCTGTACTTCTTGCTGGAGTGTAATGGAAAGGAGCCACAGGTTTAAAGGGTACATTGGAAAAGCCCAGTTCAGAGGGACCTGGACAAGGTCAAGAAGTAGGCCCATGTGAACCTTATGAGGTTTAACAAGGCCAAGTGTGAGGTCCTGCACCTGGGTCAGGCCAACCCCTGGTATCAATACAGGCTGGGGGATGAAGGGATTGAGAGCAGCCCTGCAGAGAAGGACTTGGGGGTACTGGTGGATGAAAAGCTGGACGTGAGCCAGCAGTGTGCGCTCACAGCCCAGAAAGCCAACTGTATCCCGGGCTCTGGGGAGACCTTATTGCAGTCTTTCAATACTTAAAAGGGGGCTTATAAGAAAGATGGGGACAGATTTTTTAATAGGGCCTGTGGTGACAGGACAAGGGGTAATGGTTTTAAACTGAAAGAGGGTAGATTCAGACTAGATATAAGGAAGAAATTTTTTACGATGAGGGTGGTGAAACACTGGAACAGGTTGCCCAGAGAGGTGGTAGATGCCCCATCCCTGGAAACATTCAAGGTCAGGCTGGACGGAGCCCTGAGCAACCTGATCTAGTTGAAGATGTCCCTGCTCATTGCAGGGGGGTTGACTAGATGACCTTTAAACATCCCTTTCAGCCCAAACCATTCTCTGATTCTATGATTCCAGAGTTTCATGTCAGCCTTCTCACAGACATGAAAAAGCTCGTGTGTAATTCGAATACTGATGTTTACCTGAATTTGTATGGAGCCCTGAAATAGGAACAGCCCTGTGCATTGCAGGTAGTGGTGAATAATGGTATTTTAAAGTACTATTGTCATTAAAAAGGACATGGTGAACTTGATGGAGTGTTGTGGTTTAGCCGCAGTCGGCAACCGAGCACCACGCAGCCGCTCACTCCCCCTCCCCCTCCCCGGTGGGATGGGGGAGAGAATAGGAAGGGCAAGAGTAAGAAAACTCACAGGTTGAGATAAGAACAGTTTAATAATTGAAATAAAATAATAATAATAGTAATAGTAATAATAATAATAATAATAATAATAATAATAATAATAATAATAATAATAGCAATGAAAAGGAGAACAAGAGAGACAAACAAAACCCAGGGAAAAGAAAACAAGTGATGCAACTGCTCACCACCCACAGACCAACACCCAGCCAGTCCCCGAGCAGCGATCGCTGCCCCCCAGCCAACTCCCCCCAGTTTATATACTGAGCATGACATCATATGGTATGGAATAGCTCTTTGGTCAGTTTGGATCAACTATCTTGGCTGTGCCCCCTCCCAGTTTCTTGTGCACCTGGCAGAGCACGGGAAGCTGAAAAAGAAAGTCCTTGACTAGTCTAAGCACTACTTAGCAACAACTAAAACATCAGTGTGTTATCAGCATTCTTCTCCTACTAAATCCAAACCACAGCACTATGCCAGCTACTAGGAAGAAAAGTAACTCTAACCCAGCCAAAACCAGGACATGGAGCATCATGAAGTATTTCCTAAAAGAAAGATAAAGACATGGAAGCAGCTTTCAATAGTTTTGAGAAATATTCATGTAGGTCATTTAAAAAGGAGGAGAAAAAGACCTGAAGAAAGGTAGGTGCTCTTAAGGGACTTCTGGGTCATTTAAAGGAGAATTCTGTTCTAATCTCATTCAGAAAGCATCCATTCTGTGATTATAAGGTAAGCATGTTTAGAAGTTTTCCGTTACCTGTTGAGGAGAGAAACTGCTCATCTGGAAACTCTGTCATAGCTAACATGCTAACATAATATTATTCATCACGGACATTCTTTTCCAAATTACGTCCACAAGTGACTTACTTTCCAAACTTGCCATATAAGCAGAAATGTGTTTCAGAAGCTTGGTCTCTTAGGGAAGCAGGAATGTTCACACCCTTCTAACTGAACTATTCTATTCTATTCTTTCTTGAACAACTTTACATACTATGGCAAAGCGAGATTCATTGTTCCATTCAAATATATAAAGACTATATGAAGAGCTAATGTGAAAACACAGATATAGCTATTTTAATTTACTATACATCACAGAAAGCTGGTCCATTGCCATCCATTTGAGAGCTTGGAGAAGGTGCATCCCCCTTATACGTTCCAATGATAAAGCAAAAAACCCCACAGGTATGTCAATATTCTGGGACAGCAACAAGAACTATACAAGTTGTCTTCAGTATACAGTATGGATAATTTGGAACATGAGTTATAAGAATGTGAGCATTTTTTGAAATCTTCCAGATGACCTTTGCTGGAAGAAATAAGGCTGCTGCCCTACACTATGCAGGCAAAGCCCTCCCCAAAGTGCAAAAACTCCCAAAAAAAGCTAACAAAATGCCTGTAGTTGAATGAAGACTATTTATGTGCTTTAAAAAGGAAACCTCACATTCGACTGCAGCAATATCATTTAAACAAGTGACTATCCATGGAACTTCCATCTCAAAACCAGAGTTGCCTACAAGCTGGTAAACATCCCCTGAAGCAGTCTCCATTACTGACAATATATACGCCTCTCTTTTCTTGATAACAACCATTCAACCTCCTTATTCAGCTCTCCCATTTCAACAAGATCTATCTATTTCCAGCATCATGTATTCACTCAGAATTCATTCTTAATGAATGGTGCGAAAGGGACTGCGACAAACACAATAATCTGCAAGGTCTCTCTGTGGTCTTTCATATCCTGTAATTTCATGTATTATAGCTTGAAAGAATTAACCTGGCACAGTCTCAGGCTAGAAGCATTTGTTCTTCTCTTTAGAAAGAAGAGACATAAAGAATATTTATGAATATCCCACTTGAGCTCACAAAGATTCCTATTTTGCACTGTACCCATATACTCCAGTTACATTTAAACAACTCGGAGAAGTCCTACTGTATGTCTGAACTACAAGCAATTCCTGCTATACATAGCTGTATCTCCATCAATAAGTGTCTGTCATCTATAAGGAATTCCAAATACCTAATAAGCACCTGGATCAAGTTCAGAGTCAGCAATAATGACATCATAAATGTAAGAAGAGGAAATACTCAATATCCTACCTCACTAAAGATGAAAGCTGTTAAAGCACAATGCAATGCAAATTATATTAGAGCTCAATGCAATAAAAATCCAAGGAATGCAAAATCTCATAACAAAGCTATTCATTATATTCACCTGTAACACAACACGGAAATACACAGCATCAAGGAACCTCTTTTTTAGCTAGCAAACTATGGCATCACTTTTGCAATGGGAGTTAACCACTTTGATGTCAGCTAGAACCAAACTCTGGGGCTGAGAAGGCTATGCTTAACAGAGGAGCCAGGAAAAGAATCGAGATGACAAAAACCTCATGTTCTCCACAAATCCTTGGGCCACTTGAGATGACTGAAAACTTTTTAGCACAGTCCTGGAGTCTAGAGACACAGTAACTGATAAGACTCTCAGCACCAGAGCTCATGAATAACCATAGTTGCTGTGTAAAGGGTCTGCTGATACATCAACTCTTTAATCACTTTTTGAAACGCTCAACCCTGACATTAACTGACAAAGGCTTTATGCTTTTCAAAGCTACTTCACTCTTCAGATCAGTTATCAAACACAAGTGCAACGCAGCAAGAATTGTGTCTTTTAGTAAGGCCATATGCCACCAGTGCCCAAAAGTTCTGAAATTTAAATGCAAACTACATCTTTCAACCTGACCTGGACTCTAGAAACTCTAGGCTGAAATGGGGAGATCAAGAATAAGGTATATATTTAAATACCATAAGGTAGAAAAGGAATAACAGCACACTATTTGTATTAGGTTTGGACTCTTATTTTCTTTTGTCAATGCTTGGGCACAAGTTTCTTCAAATTACCTGTAACAGATTTTCGGACTATCTGTACAACACTAGCTCATAAGGAAATCCTTCTCTGCAATGTTAATGTCCCAGCAAATTTTAAGAACAGTTAAATAACTGCTGTAGTGACATTCTTATTGGACAAGATGTGATTATGTAATGTGAACCATGGTCATTCTTAAGTCATTTAAAAATTACAGTTTTCTACTCTTTTTTTTGGCAATAGAAATTACTTAAAATTGGATATAGGCTCACAAAGGACTGCTAACAAAGCAGACTGACTGACAGAGAAACAAGAAATATAGGGGTAGATCATGAAACTCTAGAAACAATTTTAAGAACTTAGAGAAAAATATTTATTTCACATAGCATGAGGGAAATTGTTTCATCAGTTTTAGAAGTAAAAGTAACCCTAAATTCTGTTTGTCACTCAGATGCTATCAGTAAAAGAACAGCCATTGTACTAACTGAAGATCACTGTTTACTTAATGTATGTGAAATGACTACGTTAAAGTTCATTGATGATGAGAACAAAGATACCTACAAATACAAAACTGAAAGTACTGGAGTGATTAAGGAGCTATGCCTATTGCATTTGGGTTTATGGATGTGACTTGAGAAAGGATGAAGCCTCTTGGAGCTGGACTGTCATTTCCGAAGTTTAAGGTTCCTTCACTCTTGAAGTGGATTCACGGATGCAAAACACGTTCCCAAGATTGGGGTTCACCTGGGTGATAAAGTGACATGGAATGTGGCCATGCCAGTCAATGGGGACAGCATGAGCAAGCAAGAGCACCCGCAACAGTGCCTCGTTCCATTACCTGACAATTCGGACACTAGCTTAAACAGATGACAATTCAGGTTTGAAGTCTATATATTTTTGCGTATAAATGATGGTGGATACAGACACCACAAACTATCCTAGGAAGGAGGGAGCTGAATGGAAGTGCTTTTTCTCCCTGATGTATATCCTTACTTACTAGACTGTAGACACATGCTCCTTCTTGCTTCCTACCTCTTCAGTTTCATGACTCTCACATTCCTGCATGCAAAATATCAGGACACTTGTTTTGGAGGCAGAAAATGTGGACCAGTGCCAGTAAGAATCAGACTATTTTAGTCTACCAGGAAGTCATTGGTTTTGGTAGCCAGTATAGCTCAATCAATGTGTAGGGTTTTAGGCTCATTATAGACTTGCCCATGACAAGAATATCAGGTATCTTGGAACCCTGTCAAAAATGTTGGCTATTCTGCGCTACCTTGCTATGTACCTGCAATACTTACTATGAAACTACTGGCATGTTTACTTTGCATTTCTTGCAGGTTTTCTGCTCATCTTGTCCTTTACCAAACATCATCCATACATACATTTAAAACAGAGTGTTATATCACTGGGCGGGCGGAGGGGAAGCTGTAGGCTCTTTTCACACCGTTCCTCTGTCCTCACTATGGAAAGCTGTATCCAAATCTAGTCCAATTCACCAATCACACACTTCCCTAAAGAATGCAATTATTCCAAATTCAGACCTGTGTAACTGGTCTGAATTTGGTTTTGGTTGTCAGGAACATGTAAGTAGGTGTAGATTGCTTGTAATGGGTAGGAAAAGGACATGAAACTTTCAAAACATTGTTGAAAAAATAGAGAAGGAATTATAACAACCATATTTTCGTTCCATTTAAACACAAGCTGTTATGTAAGTGTCCACTGCAGTAGGTTTGGTTTTAAAGAAAGTTAAACTGGCACACACTGGCTCTCTTGCAGCAAATAAAGTTATTTAACATACCTCAAGGAATTCAGAATATTACAGACTGATTTTTTTTTTCCAGCTAGTGCCTCAAATCTGCCTGTAATAAGAGTATTGAAAGTTAGTAGGCAGCAATTTTTAAGGAAGAAAACCATAAAGTAATGTTGTCTGAAGAAATAAAACCACCTGGTATTCTAATGGCTATTTTAAATAACAACATTACTTGGCATGCCTTTAACAAAAAGAATGCCTACAGTGTCACATATTAATGATTTTGAATGTTTTTATTGAATTTTCATAGACACAAGAAAAAATATTGGGCTGCGACATAAGAGAAATATCAAATCAACCAGAGCCTAAGGAGTCTACAAATGGATACAGGAAAAAAGGCAAAACTGGAGATTCAGACAAACTTGCTACAGAGCTCCACAACAGTGTATTTTTACAGACAAAATCCTCATGCACCAAACAATTAAGTACAGCACTCTTACTAAAGCAAAACACTTTTATATGCCGACATTAAACCAACATTCACACCTGGACACACATGCCTCGCACATTGAGCTGTGCTGCAATGTGGGCAACAAAACCCGCTTGCCATCTATAGGCACACACAATTGCCAGCCCACCCACATTTTTGCCTCTTCTACCTCCACAATGGTACTGCTGCCCTCAGCTGCAGTGGACTTACCGCAACATTGCTTTACCTATCAACAGAAAAACCAGAAATTAGCTTCCTAAGTTAAAAAATATCAAGGACTCCAGGACTGTCTCCAATTTAAAAATCCCTAGGCAGCTTTTGCCTCTAATATTAATGGGTTCTCCTTGAACGCTGTCTGGTTCAAGCAATTAAATTTTGCTATAATTATTTAGATAAAACTAAAGTAAACAGGCTGAGTCATCCTGGCAATAGGCTAACAGTGGGATATCTGGAAAACGTGGCTTTACTAAGAACATCTGCTAACACCGCAACACTTACTGAGGTGTGTAAAGTCCCAATGACTTTTTTTTTCCTTCTGAGAAAGTTTAAATAATTGCAGATTGAAAATGCATGTTAGGCTGGAAATAGCCCATGAAACCATCTTTCATTCTGTATGTCACAGCATACTTCAGAGATTGTGCAGAGGAGTGTTTTGAAGTTTACAGATGAGTTTGTTCATAAGGCTGATGTCCTATCTGAAAACTCAAAAGAGCCTATTTTTATTGAGTATAGGAAATCAGATAAGTAAAGAAATTACAGACAAGCTTTACTAATATCAGTTTCTTTTGCTTTACAGGAAGGTGCATAGCATTAAATTCTGTTACTCTCTTAATAGCGTATAAAAATGTATTTTTTCCTCAACAGTGACAGGTCGTACTTGCACAACACAATGCATTTCGCAACTGACTTAACTTCCACATTCTTCTCTGGGACAGTAATTTTCATTTTTCCAAAGATTCTGATTAGACAGGGTGCTTTTCTCCCATTTATTTTTCTTCATTTATTTTCTTCTGAATACAGAGGCCAAAATATTGAAATAGTAGATCTGTCATTATTACACTGTATCATGACTTCAGTTCATGGTGGTTTGTTTGGTTGTTTTTTTTAATCTCCTCATCTGGCTAAAACCTTTATCTAATTTAATTTCTTTTTCAAGGTCAAAATCAGCATGATTTTGGCAAACGTGACTATGTGAACGTTTTCATGTCTAAGTTTTGGTATAAAACTTCTTTACTGACCAATTCTTTTTAGGCTTTCCATTTTCTGCCAGTTGAGTTTGGATCCTTACCAATATATTTTGGGCAGATGCAAACCTAAGATAGCTTTATGTAGCTTTTTGGTTGAAATTCCAAATCTCCTCCAACGTTCAATTCCCCAAACTCTTAAGTCCAACGGACTTCACTCACTAATTCTCTTGATATTTCAAAGTGTTCTCTTTTAATATAAAAAAACCAAACTAATTGCTGGACTGGTTTTGTTTTCTTTAATCTTCTATTAAACATAAATGAAATCAACACACAATTACAACATCTAATGCTCTAAGACAGCTCTTCTATAATATCATTATTATTAACAGCACCAAATCTGAATGGAATAAATGTTCCCAGTTAGCATTAGCAGCATTTCATCTCTAATCTGCATCTAGGAAGTTTAAAGCTTCTCATAATTTGTTAGTATTTCTCCTTCTGGTAAAAACTACACAGCTGTCTGCATCCAGTCTGAGCTGTGATCCCAGTGGACTACCAGCAGAATCTCAGGAGAGCAGTCCTCCCCAAAGGGATTTTAAAAAAATAAATCCTGTTTTATTTATGTAGGTTTGTCCTTAGTATTAAATGCCTACATATGAATTTAAGAATTCTATTTTTAATTACAATTTCAAGCAATTTATTTGATCCCAAAGTTAGGCTCCCTGGTGTGTATTCCCCGTGGTTCCCCAATTTATTTTTTTAAGCAGAAAACAATACATCATATCTTCCAGCCCTGCAGTACAGCAACTCCTATGCAAAAATCAGTCTATTCCATTTTCTCAAGTCACCTAGTCTGTAGACGTTAATATGTGCTTTCAAAACAGAAAGAGCATGTAAAGTTAAAGACAGAAATAATTTTTACAAAGCTTCATCAAATTTGTTCTCCTGCAGGATTTTTTCTTCCTAAACATGGTGTCTTCATCAGAAGCTGCCTCGCTCTGTAAGTTGTCTTCCCATTTTTGCTAGACAACCTTAACAGTTCTAAGTAGCTGTCAAAAATTTCTCTTTCCTATTCCAGAGTAATAGGAAAAACTAAGCAATTTAAATTTCTTTTGTCTTCTAAACACCCTCCACTCTATTAGTAATAATTAGCAATCTTCCAAAAACTTTCCTTGACCCAGGTCCTTCAGTTAAAAAAATGAGATCGCAGGTTAGCTCCCCTCTTGCTTCAATGAATTTTAAGTCCCTGGAAGATTTTCTTCCAAATGAAAAAAACAAGTGTTACAACTCCTCTAGAACAAAATTTAAAAAAAGCTCTGACTGTAGAATAAAAGAATCAAAATCAGAGCTCCATGACCTACCACCTACAGGTGTTCAATTCCATGGCAACATGAGACTTCCTAATGATTACTCAGCCTTAAATTACTTTATGCATAATATTAGCATCCAGTCCTCCTGCAGGGAGCTATGCTATGAAAAAAGTTTATTCGAAGGTGACTCTTCACAGAAGCAACCTGAACCATCAGGTAACAATTTCGAGTTTTTTCAATGGGAAATTTCTGTAGGTTGCATTTTGAAAAGAACAGCCCTGAACCACTATTGCAGCACACATTGTGAACGATCAGTTTTGCGGTGCAGACCAACACAGCCATTATACAGAGGTCTTCAACTGGCTGTATTTGCAGGACGGTAAAACCCTTTATACTTGATATATTTGTGTCTGTATACACAGCATCTCACTAAATATGTATGAGTATATAAATATGAGTACCTATCACTGATGTACTCAGTTTCTGATTTTACCACTCTGAAATATTATCCAGGTTGGTTTTGATTCTCTCTCAGCTGCTGTACTGCGGTTTGTGTTTGATAAGACTTTTTTTTAAAAAGTCCTTTAATGAATATTAAGGATGAATACATTTTCCTCATATGCCTTCAGAAAGTTTCTGCTTTCTAAAAGCTAATGAACTCTGGATTTTGAATAATTATTCTCTTTTCAAAAGACTTTGCCGATATAAGAGAATCTGTGGACAGCTCTGGCATTAAGAAAGTGTGCGTACACTTACTCAAGACATGACAAAACTCCAAGTATAGGGCCTGTATCTAGTGTAAGAAGTAGAAAATTACAATGGTCAATTTAACAAGTCAGTCCAATTTTATTGATGATGAGTAGAGTCTGATCTCAGTACAAAATCCCTCTAATACAACCATACTACCCAACAAACAGGCAGGTCTCCAGGGCACATCCTAATACAGTTTAGCAGACGGCACACTTTATTCAGGTTCTCAAACTGAATAATGAAGCACTGACGCTACAAGAACTACTCATCTCAAAGCTGTCTCATACAAACTTGTAATAACTGGAGAAAATGGGACTGTGTTGTTCACCCAAAGCATCTCCTGCAATAGGACTACAGGGTACATCTTTTCAGAAATAGATCAGATTGTAATAGTTTCTAGCATTGGAAAGGATCTGCAAACTGTGCAAAATACAAATACAAATATACTCGCCAAGATTAGCAACACTGTACACTCCATTTCACCAAGCTAATCAACAAGACAAGGAAAAATACAAAGACAAACATACGGGAAAGGTGATTTCTAAACATCTCTGATGTTAAAGTCTTCTACGCTTGTCACCAAACTACTTAACAGACTCGGTGGAGGGGGTTATAATATACAGCTACTATCTGCTGCTTCCATCATCACCGGAACCAGAAAAGTAAAAGATAAAGTCTCTCCTAAAAAGCACTCAAAGGAAGCTGATATTTTGGAAGCTACCATCTTCTGAGGATACAGACTGAACATACAAGCTCAAAACTCAACCTTTAGTCTAGAATGGAGTATTATACAAACTGTGGACTAGGCTCAAATGCTGTAAAATAAAGCAACTTCCATGAAAGAAGAGATATGAGACAGTCAAATTAAGAACTCAAGTGCCAAGATATACCCTGTTATGTCTACCAAATTTCTGTGTTAATTCCCCAGAATGGAAAGTTTGTTTATAAAACTGGTCATAAAAATTGGAATTGTGCTTTTTGCCTTTGGATATACAACGGAGATGTCCATAGTTTGGGAAACTAGCTTAAAATGTGTTGTAAGAAAAATCTTTTCTCCTGAACCAATCTGATTAATCTAAATATTCCTCTGGCAAGATTCAGTTCAAGAAATTACAACACAAAAATAAAACGAAAGAGCAAAAATATCAAGCTATACAAAACCAATAAACACATTCTGTCTACCTTGTTATTAACTATGTATTAACACTACCTGTTATGAGTAAAACCTCCTGTACATTAAGATAATACTACTGATGATGTTTAGTAACAATTTTTCTTTTATTTAAACAAGCTGAAGTTGTGTATTATAAATTCCCAATAAAAATGCAATTTAATTAATATGCACATATTACTGAGAAATGCTTGATACTTTTGGACCCAAAGTTTTTAGTACTTTCATATCCAAGATCAACTTTACCATGGAAAAATGTTGAAGGAACACGCATACTCAAAACCCCTTATGCAAATGAAGTGGGAATTTCCACCAGTTCTAATTTATTGGATGGTGTTTCATTCATGCTATTTTTAACAGACATCAGAGAAAGCAAATACTGCAGAAAACATATTGAAGAACATTTGGTTCAATGAGCAGAGTGAATTAGCATCAACTGCAGTCTTAGTGTTTGGCTAGTTTCAATGAGAGACCGTTTTATAAGTTTTAAGTGAGCACAATTTTTCCTGGTTATACATACAGGCAACTTTTTTATAGCAACATTGATGAAAAGTGTTAACTATGCAAATATACATGCATGCACAGTGAGGAGGTGGGGAAAAGGAAAGAAGGGAGAGGCACTTCAGTGTAAATCTGGACTGGAAAGTACGTATGTGATCTTCTTGAAAGCTCTAATGTCCTCATTAATGTCTATAAATCTGCCAGCCAGGCGGAACAAAGATTTACAATTTAAGTGACCAAACTTTCACTGCTAGAGATGCTTAGGCAGAGAGGTGAGAAGCAATGTCTCAAATAAGTAGACCTGTGACACAGAGCAGAGAATATTCAAAGCAAATAGCTTGCAGACAACAGATAAAGAAATGGGCTTAGGTAATCAAGAACATATCTATTAAAAAGCCAAATATTAGAAGAGAAATCCTGCACAGAAAAAAACTGAAGTTCTGTGAATGCATTTTTCATGTGAACAGCTCATTCGACTCAAGCATTACTACAGATTTTATTTAATGAACGCCACATGATGTTATATTAACAGCCACCTGATGATCATGCTAACAGCCTGTTCTTAGTATTTAACTGCAGATCAGCATTCTCTTTTTAAGAGTTTAACACAACAGAAACAAGTGAGTCACTCGCATGCTACCACACGGCCGAGTACTTCCACGCAGCCAGAGCCGAGCCTGGCACGCGGGCCGAGGGAGGGAGGTACTTCCAGCGCAGCTGGACACAGGTGGTCTCGGTGACGGGATATTCCCATCGGTTTTGGTAAAGTTGTGAAACTGTCACGCTGCTGGATAAGAGAGAGATGCCGTTAACGTCCTTACTGTGAGGAAGGGAACAAGAACAAGCAGCGGCGTGCCAAACGGGAGGGAGCAGAGGGTACTGTGCAAGTGTCTAAGGCACGATGAGAGGGTGGAGATGGAACTGGAGGTCTTGGAGTACGAAAATAAAGAGGGCACTGGATGCAAATCCACAGGAAAAACAACTTCTTTCCTTCTGCCCTTTCGGAACCATTAGTCTAAATGGTACACACAGCCAGAAGACTGGTCCCTCCTGCCTTCGTTCGTTTCTGCCTTGTACACAGAATATCTGTCTCCAAGGCCCAGCAGTTGTTGACATTTGAAAATATCACACTGCACTGGAACACTTTATATTTATGCCTCTGTTGAAAGCAAAGTTATATCTCGAAGTCCCCAGAACCCACCATTACTTTCCAATTGCCAAAGCACGAGTTTTTGATGAGGGCAGAGTAAGTCAGCCAGCATGCTCTCCACTCCTAAGTCCAGCCAAAAGCTGCTTAACACATCAGTCTCTGTCCTATAAATCAGGGTAGATGAGGACTATAACTGATTTCCCCTTCCTCCCTCTTTTAGGAAGGACAGAGTAATCGAGGTTACAGAAACCTGACAGTTATTAACACGGATAAATATGATACTCCTGACCTTAACCGCACTTACTGAATCAGATGCGTGTGCATGCCTCCATGCGCACACACACGTGTGCAGACGCCACAGGACTCAGATTTTCCTGGCAAGTTGTCTGCTGCTGGCAAGATGAAGCAGTAACACTGCTGGCACAGAGATGCTGAGCTGAGGACTGACACAGGCCAGCAAAGTCAAAGTGAAATTAGGTTTCAAAGATTCCAGTCTTAATTTTCTCCTAGAAGAGAGTCATTCTCGTCATTGTTTCCATAACAGTAATATGTGCTCTTGACAAGCAATCTGCAGTTGTTTTCACATCCAGACATTCTATGTTGGTTACGCTCTGCTTGGAGGCAGACACTGGCTTTGGTCAACCAAGATTACAGCCTTTTTACATGATGCATCTCAGTATGTGATGAAGTCTGTCATACTTAGGACTGTGTGACTCAAAGCACTCAGCCAACATAAAAAATAACTTAGTTTTAAAAAATTTAAGTCTGCCAGCCTCAAGAACTCTCATATTTTACAGTGCTAAGAAAGAAATATCCATATAAGCCAAGGAAATGTTCTCATTTAGGGCCAATCCCATGAGTTATTTACATTGCCAAATACTATTTAGGTGCCTTAAATAATAGCTGATTGCAAATATTTTTGAGTGTGGCCCTTAAACCCTAATCTCTGCCAACAAGCAGCTGAGGGCTATAGAAAGCCATCCTCTGACTTCTCTTCTTTGAAAACTGAACTACCATCAGCTAAAGAAAACCTGGGATATCTGGGAAAGTGTCCAGAACTGCAAGCTAACAATGCCTGAAGCAGCCACTGCCATATTCTATGCTGAGGACTTTTTCTTCTTACAAGCTGGCTGATGTAATGTGTGCTTCATTAATATAACGGTTTTATGCTTACATTTCCCACAAAAGCTTTCTACAAAAATAGCATCACCACTGATGCTTGACAAACAAGGAGTATTTACTTCTTAATTTTATGGTCATTCCCATGCATCTTCATGTCCCATCTGCAGTTCTCTTGACGGAAGTGTGCGTGGCTATCGTATCTGTCAATTAGGTCAGATATGGAGATGATTGCTAGAAATTACAATGGGGGTGGTATCTATTGATTTTGTATTTCATGCGATAAACAGTGTGCTTAATATGAAAACCATCTGTACATCAAGGAAGAGAGAAGAAACTGCAATGTATAGTGCTTGTTTTGCTGTTTGATGGATCCCTAATGAACTGACTTTTCTTAACTGATTGCCAGGGGGATATGCAGTGTCTCTTCCTGAAAGACATAAAACAGAGAAGGGAGATGATACAAAGGAGGAGCACACTCCCTCTTTCAAGGACAGGTTTGAGCCTGAAGTCAAAACAATGAAAGGCTGAACTAATTGTTCAGCCTAAAGAAGAGAAAATTGATGAGGCTCATGGCAGTCCACAGATTTTTCAAAGAGAAAGGAATCATCTGCTTCCCATGTTCACAGTAGATAAGAAAAGTAGCAATGGTCTTCATTTATAGCAAGGGAATCTGGGGTAAGATAGCTGAAAAATAGCGAGGAGAGTTCACCACTGGCACAGAATGTCTTAGGAGGTTACAGATTCCTCCTCATCAGAGGTATTAAAGGCGCACGTTAGACAAGTATGTCAGAAATAAAATAGGGAATGTTAATCCCACACTTAGACAGAGAGATTGATTCACTTGACTTCTAGACTGGTTTTTCTAAATTTCTGATTCTATGGCTTTTAGAAGGTATTATCCTGTGCTAGGAGCAAGCCATGGGAGCAAGACAAAGAAAGATGACTAGAAATAGTGCAGACTGATGAGTCTTTAGACTTTCCTTTTCTGATGGGGTGGAATTAATCTCATCCTAAAAGTTTTTTCAACAACTTTAGAGAAATACAGTGTAGATAAGAACAGCTACATCAGGCATATAGATCCCCTTACAAAAGCATTCAGACATTTCTGGAATACAATTCACATAGAATCACAGAATCATTTAGGTTGGAAAAGATCTTTAAGATCACCAAGTCCAACCCAGCACTGCCAAGTCCACCACTAAACCGTGTCCCTAAGTGCCACATCTACATGTCTTTTAAATACCTCTAGGGATGGTTACTCAGCCACTTCCCTGGGCAGCATGTTCCAGTGCTTGATAACCCTCATGAATGGTTCTAAACACCCACCTTCAACTGAGCCAATCAAACATCTACCATCTACCTTGTCGATAGGTCTAAGTTTTATTTACTGGGAAAGAAACCTACTGGGACTGGCTCAGTTGCAGGTACCTACTCTCTTGATACCTAGTGTTAAGCTAAAATGAATCCCAGTACAAATGATTGGTTTTCCAATCCCAGAAACATTGTCTCTCGCTTGCCTCTAGTATTGGGAGCTCTGAATCCAGACCACAGAACAAGGGCATTCTTCCTCCCTGATAAGTAATTCCCAAAAGCCCAGAGCTCTGATTGTTTAAGTATTTATTCTCTCCACTTTTCTTTCCCACCTTCAAATTTTGCTTTTCTTTACTCCTTAAACTGCATCACCTTAACTGTTATTCTCATCATCTGGCTGAAACTGGGAAACACTGGAGGGATGTAGTGACAGAGACTAGCACAGTGTTGCTTCAAACTGCTTTTCAGGGAAGCAGACAGGCTTTCCAAGCCTTGCACAGTTGGACAGAACTTACTGATAATTTTAATGTTCTTAGATTAACTATAAGAAACACACAGACACACAGTGTGATCACACAAACTTCAAGGTTTTCGCCAAGCAAAACAAGCCAAAAGCTCAGTTGTTTTTTAATTCTCTCTCCAAATCTTGCTCCTGCCTCAGAGAAGGCTAACTAGATCCGTATCAGTTGGTACATCAGCTATTAATGGCAAGCAACCTAAACAAGTTTTCTGATACCAAACTTCCCCAAAAACAGAGAGCAAAGTTGATGTACACTTCACACAGGAATTAGAGACATAGTCTGGAGTCTGATTTTCTGCTCTTTCTTTGCTCCTATAGTCAAAACAGTCAATGTTCACTTTATCTAGTAGAAAAGCAAACACCACAACAAATTGCTAAAGTTGTATTTTCAACTTAGATTTTAAGCTTTTTTTTTTTTTTCAGCTCAGCATAATATGGTTTTAAGTACCAATGTTCCAGAGAAAGATAGTGCTTACTCAAAGAGATGATGATATGTCAGACAAATAAAGACTAGGCAGAGTCAGGCTATGTCTGTACTTTGACACGAGACCTCCAAAAAAGAGCTATGTACTTCAAAAAGGGATTTAATCAAATCTGTTGTAAGCACTTCTCCCTGAGTCAGTTCTGGAAAAACTGCCGCAGGATTTACTGTGAGGAAACACTGGGCAGCTGACGGTGTCATCTTTCAGGTAAGAGACACAAGTGAATCCAGATTATGCAGTCAGCTACCTGGCTCTCCTCTCATTAAAGGCAAGGATGGCCATGCTGGCCACACTGCCACCTGGGAAACTCCCCTGCTGCCCAAATATGTCCCCCTTACCTTTCTAATTCCTGTCCTAAAGATGGCTAAAGTTACTTTTCCATGGTTAGTACATTTTGCCTTAGAGGCAACTACAGCAATTTCATTATTGCAAAGAGCAAATCTGGTGTAGTATTTGATTTTTTATGTCCATACTATAAGGTCCTCTAGAGGAAGGCAGAATGTGTGCTTGTTTCTGTCTGTCCCTGATACAAAATGTCATTCTCTTGCCCAGTAGCAAAGATACCTCCTTATCCTTCAGCTCACAACACAAGGTCTGTGCAAGCTGGCTTCTTCTGCTCCTACACAAGCTAATGGAGCATTTGTCTGGATCCAGGTAAACCAAGAAGCCTCCCAATTCCACAGGTTAGTCAGGGAAATACAACTGCACCATCTTTCATTCTGAATGTGTATTTGCATCAAAAACAGTGATGAAGTGGTGAAGTTAAACAAGCACGCACATGATGACTATGAAGTAGTTACTACTGTAACAAATTATTTTCTGACTGATTTTTCAGTCAGCTGTTCTTTGAGACCTTTGATATTTTGAAAAAAGATGAGAGGAGTTGATGTGGATTACAAACATACCCTGGACTGAGACAGAATGCAGGGGGAATAAAATCTTTGCTGGGTCTTGCTCTACACAAAAATAAACTCAGTTTAAGTGGTAGCTCTTTTTTTTTTTCCCCAAATGCACAAAGCTTATATTTTTTTTCTTACTACTGTGGTTCCTAAGGTAGAAATATTCTTTGTAACAATAAAGGTATTCGCAAATCAAACATGTATTTTCCTTAGAGGATAACGTACACTGATTACATTATTGTATTAGTCAGTCTCTGAGAAAACACAGAACTCCCTGAATTTCCTCAAATGACTTTGTCTGCATTTGCTGATTATATTTATCTTCCATACAGAATTGTATCTATCTTCCTTTATCATACTACCTGTGAAGCATTATCTAAATCTCAATTGTAAGAACTGCGAGGTCGAAAGATTGTGATAAAGAAGCAGAATAAATTCAAAGAGACAATAAAGACAAAATGCTAAGAAAGACCTTACAAAATAGGAATTCCACCAAACACATTACTATTTCCTATGGTATATGAAATTCAGGCTGAAGTAAAGTTGTATGCTGCACAGGCAGATACGTTTCCCTTGGCAGCTTTATTGTTGCTTTCTGTTACCTCTTATTTTCAGTATTCAGAATCTAAAGAATAAAAATATTTATCCTCTTTCTGAAATCAATTTAGGTGATACAGTTTTGGCTTAATTAGCATGATATGGAAACCTGCCCTCCACTTTCATTGTAAACATTTTAAAAATACATCTTCTTACCACTTTCATCCAGNCAAAAAGGGATTTAATCAAATCTGTTGTAAGCACTTCTCCCTGAGTCAGTTCTGGAAAAACTGCCGCAGGATTTACTGTGAGGAAACACTGGGCAGCTGACGGTGTCATCTTTCAGGTAAGAGACACAAGTGAATCCAGATTATGCAGTCAGCTACCTGGCTCTCCTCTCATTAAAGGCAAGGATGGCCATGCTGGCCACACTGCCACCTGGGAAACTCCCCTGCTGCCCAAATATGTCCCCCTTACCTTTCTAATTCCTGTCCTAAAGATGGCTAAAGTTACTTTTCCATGGTTAGTACATTTTGCCTTAGAGGCAACTACAGCAATTTCATTATTGCAAAGAGCAAATCTGGTGTAGTATTTGATTTTTTATGTCCATACTATAAGGTCCTCTAGAGGAAGGCAGAATGTGTGCTTGTTTCTGTCTGTCCCTGATACAAAATGTCATTCTCTTGCCCAGTAGCAAAGATACCTCCTTATCCTTCAGCTCACAACACAAGGTCTGTGCAAGCTGGCTTCTTCTGCTCCTACACAAGCTAATGGAGCATTTGTCTGGATCCAGGTAAACCAAGAAGCCTCCCAATTCCACAGGTTAGTCAGGGAAATACAACTGCACCATCTTTCATTCTGAATGTGTATTTGCATCAAAAACAGTGATGAAGTGGTGAAGTTAAACAAGCACGCACATGATGACTATGAAGTAGTTACTACTGTAACAAATTATTTTCTGACTGATTTTTCAGTCAGCTGTTCTTTGAGACCTTTGATATTTTGAAAAAAGATGAGAGGAGTTGATGTGGATTACAAACATACCCTGGACTGAGACAGAATGCAGGGGGAATAAAATCTTTGCTGGGTCTTGCTCTACACAAAAATAAACTCAGTTTAAGTGGTAGCTCTTTTTTTTTTTCCCCAAATGCACAAAGCTTATATTTTTTTTCTTACTACTGTGGTTCCTAAGGTAGAAATATTCTTTGTAACAATAAAGGTATTCGCAAATCAAACATGTATTTTCCTTAGAGGATAACGTACACTGATTACATTATTGTATTAGTCAGTCTCTGAGAAAACACAGAACTCCCTGAATTTCCTCAAATGACTTTGTCTGCATTTGCTGATTATATTTATCTTCCATACAGAATTGTATCTATCTTCCTTTATCATACTACCTGTGAAGCATTATCTAAATCTCAATTGTAAGAACTGCGAGGTCGAAAGATTGTGATAAAGAAGCAGAATAAATTCAAAGAGACAATAAAGACAAAATGCTAAGAAAGACCTTACAAAATAGGAATTCCACCAAACACATTACTATTTCCTATGGTATATGAAATTCAGGCTGAAGTAAAGTTGTATGCTGCACAGGCAGATACGTTTCCCTTGGCAGCTTTATTGTTGCTTTCTGTTACCTCTTATTTTCAGTATTCAGAATCTAAAGAATAAAAATATTTATCCTCTTTCTGAAATCAATTTAGGTGATACAGTTTTGGCTTAATTAGCATGATATGGAAACCTGCCCTCCACTTTCATTGTAAACATTTTAAAAATACATCTTCTTACCACTTTCATCCAGCAAGAAATCATCCTGGTAACGGAACTTTTCTGGTCCACATGCAATAAAAATGTCATCATCGCCAAAGAAATCCTGAAGGCACATCACCTGCAAGCAAAAAGGAAAAGAAGGCATTGTATGAAATACCTCATCATCAGAATTGTAAGACCAATAAATCCCTCCTTGTCTCTATCTGAAAACTCTTTACTTTTAATGGAATCAACAGAGCTTCATCTCCAGATAAATTTCAAAGCTGTGTTCTGACCATCTGTTACAAGCGAGAAACACTTTTATGGACACTGCAGGAACAGAGGGATAAGACAAAAAGCCATAACTGTCACATTTATTACATGATGCATCAATGGGGTATGAGGTAAATGCCTTTTGTTTACGCACAAGGTACCATTCAGCAGTTAGTGGATAATTAATTTNAGCTGGCTTCTTCTGCTCCTACACAAGCTAATGGAGCATTTGTCTGGATCCAGGTAAACCAAGAAGCCTCCCAATTCCACAGGTTAGTCAGGGAAATACAACTGCACCATCTTTCATTCTGAATGTGTATTTGCATCAAAAACAGTGATGAAGTGGTGAAGTTAAACAAGCACGCACATGATGACTATGAAGTAGTTACTACTGTAACAAATTATTTTCTGACTGATTTTTCAGTCAGCTGTTCTTTGAGACCTTTGATATTTTGAAAAAAGATGAGAGGAGTTGATGTGGATTACAAACATACCCTGGACTGAGACAGAATGCAGGGGGAATAAAATCTTTGCTGGGTCTTGCTCTACACAAAAATAAACTCAGTTTAAGTGGTAGCTCTTTTTTTTTTTCCCCAAATGCACAAAGCTTATATTTTTTTTCTTACTACTGTGGTTCCTAAGGTAGAAATATTCTTTGTAACAATAAAGGTATTCGCAAATCAAACATGTATTTTCCTTAGAGGATAACGTACACTGATTACATTATTGTATTAGTCAGTCTCTGAGAAAACACAGAACTCCCTGAATTTCCTCAAATGACTTTGTCTGCATTTGCTGATTATATTTATCTTCCATACAGAATTGTATCTATCTTCCTTTATCATACTACCTGTGAAGCATTATCTAAATCTCAATTGTAAGAACTGCGAGGTCGAAAGATTGTGATAAAGAAGCAGAATAAATTCAAAGAGACAATAAAGACAAAATGCTAAGAAAGACCTTACAAAATAGGAATTCCACCAAACACATTACTATTTCCTATGGTATATGAAATTCAGGCTGAAGTAAAGTTGTATGCTGCACAGGCAGATACGTTTCCCTTGGCAGCTTTATTGTTGCTTTCTGTTACCTCTTATTTTCAGTATTCAGAATCTAAAGAATAAAAATATTTATCCTCTTTCTGAAATCAATTTAGGTGATACAGTTTTGGCTTAATTAGCATGATATGGAAACCTGCCCTCCACTTTCATTGTAAACATTTTAAAAATACATCTTCTTACCACTTTCATCCAGCAAGAAATCATCCTGGTAACGGAACTTTTCTGGTCCACATGCAATAAAAATGTCATCATCGCCAAAGAAATCCTGAAGGCACATCACCTGCAAGCAAAAAGGAAAAGAAGGCATTGTATGAAATACCTCATCATCAGAATTGTAAGACCAATAAATCCCTCCTTGTCTCTATCTGAAAACTCTTTACTTTTAATGGAATCAACAGAGCTTCATCTCCAGATAAATTTCAAAGCTGTGTTCTGACCATCTGTTACAAGCGAGAAACACTTTTATGGACACTGCAGGAACAGAGGGATAAGACAAAAAGCCATAACTGTCACATTTATTACATGATGCATCAATGGGGTATGAGGTAAATGCCTTTTGTTTACGCACAAGGTACCATTCAGCAGTTAGTGGATAATTAATTTGCTTTTGAGCCTACATTTTTATCCTTTCCCTGCCATGAAACGAGGTTACAGCTTTGTATGCAGAATTAAATGTAGTTAATTCAGCAAAATCTCCCGTATAGGGAATGAAACTCATATGGGTAAACCGAGTCTCCATCACACACTTTTCATCTTCACCAGGAGAGTTGATGTGAAGCCTCTTCGAAGGCACCAAACTGAACAATCAGGTGAGCTGGCAACGATTCTTCTGGTACTGAGTAAAAGAATAACTCTTTTCTGGTCCCAAATATGAACAGTCAGGATTACGTCTGTGTAGTTTTATGTCTACACATGAGATTTCCTTATAACAGCTTTTAGTTCACGAGGCACTACTTAACAGTTTAATGTTTCCAGTTATATGATTATTTTCACTAATGTTCTTAGAGAAAAATCAGTAAATTTCCAAAAACCTGACTTCAGATTTATTGATCCAGTTTTGACAAATTTTAAAAACAAATTAGGTATCCGATTACCTTTAAAAAAACAAAGATTTTTGGTAAATAATATTATAAGCTCTGTTCCTGCTTCACATCTACAAGAAGATTTTAAAAGGCTACATTTACTTATTTTTTACATAATGTTTTGTAAATAAATAGTGCACTAATGTTTGAACAGGATAATTTCACAAATAGAGTTTCAAGTCAACAGCATACAGACAGGAAAGTAGCACATAAAGAGTTTCTAAAAATTGACAGAATAGTGGAGAACAGCCCAGCTGAACCAGACCAATTCCCTCATAAAAAGCAGGGGAGGAAAGTCAGCATGAAAAGCCTACAAAAACACAAGTGAAAGAATTAGCTAATGAGATTAGACAGACTTTGCCAGACTTTGGCATAAAAACAAGCACCCCCCCAAACTGCAGGGACTGGTGTCTAGGGGTTATAAAATTCGTATCATGCTTCCCGGAAACGTGTCTGAAGGCTTTGGCATCTACAAGTTACAAGCTTGCTAGAAAAATCTTAAGGAAGAAAAATAGTGGTACATGTTGTGACTTGTTTGCAGAGTAAGATTTGTCATTAAAACTATTTTAAAGGTAGAGCAGTAGCAGCTGAAAAAAGAAGAACTCAAGAGAAGAAGAACTAGATGAAATAAATACCCCAAAGGAAACTAAGGTACTCACAAAATCACCCTTTCCTTAACTAATGCATGTAATGTTAAATTCAGGTCCACCACAACCCTATTCGTATCAACACTGTCATCTTAACACCACACAGTATGTGAACACCAACACCCAAAATGTAAATATTTGATAGAGTTTTTTACCACGTTCCTACTCAGTTTATGTTCTATTAGTGTATCGGCCTCAGCAACCTTTATATAAACTCATTTACTTCCCATCTTTTTTTTTGTCCACAAGACATATCCTCCCTGTCTTCCCACCCCATACTCCCATCAACCTTCAAACATCTCTTCCCTTCAGTCAAGTTCCTCTGAAATTGCCACCTCTCCTAAGTTTGCCACACTTCTGGGGAGTGATAACCTTTACACATTTGTGTTTATACTAAGCAGAGTATTAGACCTGAACAAATAATATGAGACCCTAGGCACAAAGTTGAGCTATTTTGACAACAAGCACGAATGAAAATTAAATTAATATTTGAATCAAAAAATTGTTTGGATTTAATAAAACGCAAAAATGCTTGGCTCAGCCCAGTTAAGAGGGTTTCATTCAAGCCTAAAAAAGATATTAAAATGGAGGTAGCAACACCTAACCAGGCTCAACTACACCAATATTTAAAGCATCTCAGGTTCAATCAGTGCAATTTATATGCGAATAAGAAAGAAAATAGGATTAGCACAATAGAAAAATAATTTGTAGTTAGATATCCTTGGTTTTTATTAAACTTTACACTTACAATTTAAAGCATTCTTATGCTTGCCTCTTTTCTCCATGCTCTCAGTTTCCTACTCTGTATGTAAAACTACATACACTTCTTACAGTTTTTCTTGCCTCCTGAGATTTTATTGATTTGGGAATTATAATTCTAGCTCCTAGAAAGCTCATAGCAAGAGCATAAGTTCCCTCCAAACCCATCCCCCCTCTGGAATAACTTCTCTTCAGGCTCCCAGTATCTTTTTACATTATTTATTGGAAGCCTTGACATGTCCTTCACTGTCTGCTTTCTCCTCTGCAGCATTTTCCACCCTTTCTGTCTTAGCATCCCTGGCCCGCTCTGCTCCCCAGCTCACGCTCCTCAGAGGTTACACCGAAGGGCCTTTCCAGAAGGCATCTAGCAAATATACAGCACCCCCTTCCAGGCTTTTTTGGAGAGAAATCTGCAAGCACTTTCTATTCACACTCAGTCATCAGCTAAGCATCAGGACCTGCTTTTTATTACCCATTTTCACTTCTGGAGAACACAGCTCCTCAAAAGTTATGGCTTAGAAGATCAAGGGTTTTTATCACCCGTACTGGACTGTGCCAGTCCTTAAGAGGCCAGTGTTCTCTGAAGCACATGATCAGCTTTAAAATTAGTCAATTTTTAAAATAGTGAATTACAAAAGCCTCCCTGAACATTTTTGTTGTTTTCAAGCCACAGAATCCATCTTCTTTTTAAAAATAAGTTTTCATCTTCCATATTCCACCAGGACGTTTCTCGCAGTGGGGAAAACAAAGTCTATGCAGGAGCAGTCAAACATACGCCTTAAGTAAAAAGAAACTGAAAAAATAAATGTTTTCTACCACACACCTGGTACTAAATATACTGTGACACTTGTGAACAAAAAACTTTCTGGCAAAGAGGTGATATTTAAAGTTAATAGTGTCTCTCTTACACTCTGTAGGGGAATGAATAAATAACAGTAACATTACCAGAGGCCAGGGAGTCTTGGGCATTACAATCCTTTGCATTGGTGGCAAAAAAGACGACAAGCAGCAGCAAAGAAAATCGATCACTAGTTCAGGGTTCAGGCAATATGGAAGTCACATTAAAAAGACTAGCTGACCTGTACATACCCGATGCAAAACAGAGGAGAGGCAGAAGAATTTGTCATGTCTAAACTCACCTGAGCAAGTTGTACAGGCTGAGGCCTAGATCCCCCACAAATCCTTATCCTAGTAAACAACTTAAGAATCCCACATGCCCTTCCAGTGGGAGACACAGGTGTCTGCCTAGGAAGGACCCCAAATTATTTCGTATCTCAGACGCTGGTGTGGCATTTTCGCTAGAAGCCCAGAGGGGACATGGGGACCCAGCCGGGCCAGGCACAGCTGCCGGGGGAGCAGGCAGCAGAGCTGAACTGCCCCAGAAGGAGAACAGGGAGCAGAGCAGCAAACGTGGCTTCCAGCCCAGGATCACGACTGGCTTTGCACCATAGCATGGACACTATGGGCATGTTAAAAATTACCTTCACTTTTCTTTCTTTTTTTAAACAGGCGAGTACCTGGAACCAATGAGAAACCGCAGAACTACTGTGGACCCTTTTGTTTTTCTCAACCGGCGTGAAACATTTAAGCTCTTAATATTCACCTCTTTGAAGCTGGTAACTTTGTTATGGAGACCCTCTTTCTTATATCTACAAAAGAGGTGAGAAATTATGCTTTACCTTTCGGAGCACAGATGACCTGAGAGTAAGAATAGCAGCTTGCAGAGCCGTTACCTGGTTTTATTCTCTCACCACAAGTGAGAAAGAACAGCCAGTAGTGGTGTGGAGGAGGTGCAGAGGGAGGGAGAGAGGGAAGGGGGAATGGAGGGAAAAGAGAGGGAAAGGTAGAGGGGTAGAGAGGGAGAGGGAGAATAGGGAGGGAGGAAAGAAGGGAGGGAGGGACTGAATCAATCCTTTCTCTAAAAGCATGAAATGAAACCTACAAACCAAATCACCTTTTATAATTGCTGTATTCTGGCTATAGTGGGGTCAGGGACCTTTTTGAATTCATGTTTTAAAACAAACACACACACAAAAAAACCCCCAGAACAAAATTCTTTGCATATGTCAGTCACAGCAAATCAAATCATTTCCTATTGTTTTAAAGTTGACCACATATGAAGTTAATACCGACTCTGAAATTTTTAAATAAAAAAGAATCAGAAGCTCCAATTTTCCTCTGCATTCAGGAATAGCTCACAGCGCCAGCACAGTACACCACCACCACCAGTATTACTAACTCTCACGTTTTTGTTACAATTTTCATAGTGCTGGGTTCTTGGACAGGAGGAGGAAGGTATTCTGTGTGTTTGTTTTCTTTTAATAGGAAGGAAGAAAAGGAGGAGGGAGATATTCTGTGTGTTTGTCTTCTTTTAATAAACAACAACTTAATTAGACTCAAAGCTGAAAGCTATTTTGGATGAGCAATGAGAAAACCTCAAGCTGGGGTGCCCTCAGGCATCACGGCTGTTGGAGAGCTGGAAAGAAGTGAGGACAAAGAAATGAGGTGGTAAAACAAAAAAGATGCAGAAGGAGAACCCAAATGACAAATGGGTATAGGAGTTTTCTGAAAAGAAAAAGAGAAATGAATGCTAGCAAATGGAAAACATGAGGCATAAAGGAAGGAGGAGACGCGGGATCCAAGGCAGGAGCACACACCGAGGGTGACAGAGGTAATCGAAGCTGGTGTGGAAAGAGCGGCCCAAATGAGGGGGCAGGCAGAAAGCCAGTGGCAAGTGCCTTCCAGACTTCATCCCATAGCCAGCCAGCCGGGAAGTTTTAAAGCTAGTTTAAAGTAGCCTTTTTGAACCTGAAACAATCTCATTTGAGTTTGATTATCATTTCCCTGATGGTGAAAAAGACATTAAAAACCCCCTTTATCCTTGGAAAAACCTCAGTGTTTAAATGACTCATGATTTTAGGACTTTGACTCATCAATTTTGTGACAAGTTTTATGAGTTTTATTACGGAGCTGTTTTTCATTTTCCTGCTACTTTTGGTTCACTCACCCTCAATGTTTAATTCCATCTCAGATTAGATCCTGAACTGATTTCACTGCCATTTACCACTGGCAGTCAGCAAGAGGTCTCGTGACAGCTACAGATTTTCCCGAGAGCTTATAAATCCACGCAAGTGATTGTATAGGTATTAACATAGTCTTGTTTAACTTCATAATGCTAGCAGAATTACAGGAACAGAAGAGACCTTCTACATTACTACATTTATCTCCCAGCCAATATAGGGCTGCTTCCAATACTAGCTTTCCCAGTGCTTTGTTCAGTTTTGTAATATATTCCTTACTGTGTACAGCTTCCCTTATCAGAAAGACCAGTAAAACAACCTTCAGGAAAATCAGAAATTGATCATTCCATATTGGTGTAATTGCTCTCCAGGTCATTGCTGTGAAATGACAAATCCAAACATATCAATAAGGCTTTCAGAAAGGGGAAAGAAAAATACTCATTGTTCCTAAATAAATTTTATATCAAGCCTTTTTTTTTTTTGGAGGAACCTCAGCCGGCCCCATTCTGTGTGGACTATGGGATACTAGCAAGAAATATCCTTTCTGAGGGAAAGGAATTAGACCTCAACAGGAATTCACAGAGCTTCACATTTGAGTATTTCCTTTGAGTTTCAGGCAAGACTATTTCCCTTCCTGTTGGCTCCGGCTCTGAGGCTTTTATTCATGCCCTTTCACATTTATCTGTCGTTACACACATGCCACTTCTTGAGATCCAGTCATCTACAAAAAATATAATTCATCATCAGCATATATGTACGTCCTCTCTCAGCTTATGATCCAAGTTCTCTCCTCAGATAGTGGCTTAGCTGAAGGCATTGGGAGGTATCTGCTACACATTTCCAAAGTTGAACGGCACTGAATTCATTCTTTTCTGTTGGAGTGAAATCTCCATGGTGACAACTGCATCATCAAGCTGTGAGAGCTTTTCAGTGAAGAAGAGCATTTTATCATGAGATTCTCATTACAAGAGTGCCCTCTGTAAATGAAGAGGAGATGTTACCGTAGGGGTTTCTGTAAATGAAGAGGAGATGTTACCGCAGGGGTTGAAACTGGCTGAAGCTACACTACAACACTGTCTTTTCCAACTGGCTTGTGAGGCCACATTGCAGATTAATGCCTCTGAAACAGTATGTGTGTCCTGCCAAATTAGATGAACGCAAGACACCATCATAATTAGAAACACAGGAATTTTCGTACTTGAACTCAGCACAAATAGCTTGCTATCGTGCTGCCTTGCAGGAGCAGATGGAAAGCAAGCCGGCGCCCTCAGGCCCAGGGGAGCCATGCTTCGCCCCATGCACACCTTCCTCCTCAGCTGCCTGTTGATCAGCACCAGCTCAGGACTGACCACTCTTCATTTTGTTCCCTCTGTCACCAATACAGAGGTTGCTCTATTCATTTAATTGTTGAAGATGTAGTATCAGTCTACTTCTACAATTTGTGTATTCATCACCATCCATCCTGTGCTATACACGACTTGGCCTTTATGATCTTTATCCGGCTAAGACTTGGCAAATAAATCAGGAGGAATGAAGTATCTGTTTTCCTCAGTTAAAATATGTCAGTAAGGGCTTTTCATAAGGACGAGAGAACCTTTCCACATTATGCTTTATACACTAATCTTAATATCCTCCATTTTGTTTTTCTGTGTTGGCACGCTTAAAAGAAAATCAATCTAAATTAAGATCCTTCTTCTTGAGGAACATGTTTAATTTGTGACAAATCTTTCCAAAAACTTTCAAATTAATCCTCTTAAGTTCAGATAAAGATAATAGAAACTTGGCAGTTCTAATACACTGAAACTACTATACCTTGGCCTGAAACACTAGGTGAGACCTGAACATTTCTTTGTTAGATTAAAACTAATTTAGTAAACAAGCTGCTTTGTTATAGAATTTCAGGACAGCAAGGGATATTTCCCAACAGGGAACCCATAGGTTTATGCATGAATGCAATGCTGAGAAGCACTAATATTCAGTTTCATGAAAGGTTTCTCTGTGGGAACCACTAACATGGCCAGTTCAAACTCCTCATGTCAAAAATTGCTTCATGGCAGGCAGGATAAGAGCAGTGAGAATGTGGCTCCTATCCACACCCAAAAATGACTCCTCCTTGAATGTTACCTTACTTTGACAGCTGCACCAGTGCACAGCTGGTGTGGAGGAAGATAATACACATTCGCATGGGAAAGAGGAAAAATGCAGACAGTATCATCAAACCTAGAGTGGGCGTCGCCTCCTTTCATCTACTTCTGCATCTCCTGCATCAAATATAAACTTGATGCCCTCCAGTTTTCTAACCAGCTCATTGTTTCTTTTGTCTCCTCACTCTACTGTTCAAACCCCACAGCGTACTAAAATTTCATTTCCCTCTGTACCTCTTACTTCCGAAAGTCTCCAGCGCTGACGCCTGTTCTTGCAGTCACCTCTAACTTAAAACACTACTGCTGCCCTCTCACTTCAGTTCTCTCTTCTAAACTCGCTCTTCTACATCACACACCACAACAATGTATCTTGCCCAAGGCAACTCCCACTTCCTCTTCTACCAGACTCCATTTTCTCCTCTACATATGAATTCTTTGAGCACACTCTTTCCATTCCCTCTCTATACCCCGACTGCAACACTCTGGCAACACAATGTAATTCTCCTCCCACATCCTCCTCTTCAGCACCCTCTAAAGAGCACCACAGGCATTGAGTTGTGGCTCTTTACAATCTCTCTATCCCTCCACTAAGAATAGCATTTGCAAATTCAACAGCAGCCTCTTCCTGAAATGCTTTTTCCTCATTCTCAGTATAACTCCAGTTTATCAGAGCCACATAATTTCTGTGGAAACCTCCCTTCTGGTTTTCACGGTACCATATTTAGTTATTCTCTTGCTTGCAAAGACCGCAATCAATGCAGTTTCAAACCACTCATTTCTGGAGTGGCTTAGTCTTTGGCACCTTCCTCTTATTCTGTACTATGTCCTTGATTACAGTCATCAGGAAACTCTACACCTTCCATATTTCCAACTTCAGAGCCTACTATATAAGCTGTAAAACTCTACTGGCTTCCGAAGCCCATAATCTTAGGGTGTTCCTCTTTTTCTCTACATCCTAAATTTAGGATACTACTTTGCCCCTTAACTCCCTATATAAAAGGGGTCTCAAACACTTTGCTACTATTATTGAAACCTTAACTCAATATACTTTTTACTTTAACTATCCAGCTTCTGCCTTGTAGCATTCCAAAGTGACTAAAAGTAGGCATTTCAGAGGAGCATTTCAGATCTTGCAGTTATCAGATGTGAGGTGAACAAACTAGCTTCACCCAACCCTCTAATGGTCGAAGACCAACGAAGCATCAGCTTTTGCCCTTACAAAACTGGAGTGCATTGCAGGTTCATGCATGCTATCTACAGAAAAACACAACTCTCAGTAGAGTTTCTTCAGAGCCTCTTTTATTTCTGCTGTATCTGTTTTGAGAGTGACTATCATACACACCTTAGATTGGGGAATCCTGGATCTGAACAGTTTATATAGCAAGCAATTTTTCATCATGTTTTATGCATTTTATCTTTATATTTGATGTTTATTTGGTTGCCAATATGGATTCAACAAAGGTCTTGAGTTATCCATAAACTCACTCATCTTCCTTTTTGGGCACTGCACTTCCCCAAGTTATTGACAGATGCCATTATTTAGTCAGAATCCAAGGCTTGTGTGCTGCAGAGATTTTGCTATCTAAATAGGATTACATGAGATGAACTGATGAAGGAGAGCATCACAGAAAGAACATCACACTGGTTCTTCTTTATAAGGATACTCATACTCAAGGTCCCCAAACTTACTCAACTCCAAAGCAACAACCCAGGACTAAAAATAGTTAAAAAATTCTGAATAGTAAGTTATAACTCTGCTTCTTCTGGGGCTTCAAAATTTTTATTGTTTGGCGTTTCCTACAAAATGAGAATTTACATTTCCAGCCAGGTATATCCTATGTTTTGGCTGGAAGTACCTTGTGGCATTGGCTACTCCTTAAACTACTGTAAAGTGTCTAGCAAATCACGAACAGTAACAATCCATCAATGACTTGTGTACAACAGGTCACATAATGCTTGATCCAAACCCCCCCAGAGTCAACATTTGCTCCAAGTTCTGAATCAGAGCTGTATCCTATTGTTTTGTGGTCCAACAGGTGGCCCACAGCATTTTCTTGGCAGACAAGAGGCTGCTAGAGCATAAAGCAAGGCAGAAGCAGCTGTATGTCCTCTAATGTCTGCCACAGGGTGACACAGAAAGCGGGATCAGGCATTATTATTGCCTCTTGTGTTAGTGCTGAGAAAGGATAGAGGGATGCTCTCTTTCCCCAGCAGCTCTGCTCAGTAACACCTACTGGTGTTAGAAGTCAGAACTACTCCCAGATCCAGGGAAAGCCAACAACACAGGTGTTATCTCAAAAACAATTGTATTATTATTCATAATATTATCATTATATTTAAATCAATATTTTAATTAAAAGTAAATATTTTTAATTTTTTGTTAACAATACAAAAGATAAAGCTGAATTACTGGATAGATTATTCAGGCAAGTAAGCAGAAAGGCGTATTTATGAGCAATTCAAGGACTGCAGCAATTTCTAAGCAATGCTTTTGGCAAAGAAACAGGAAAGCGAACCTTCAGGTTCAGAAGTCCAGCTGGATGAAGAAGCGGTTAAGAAGTCCATCTGTCACAAGCACATTCCAAAGCATTCTTTTTCCCTGTCAAATATGCAGTGCATATTCCTACACCACAATTAAAACAGAGATAATTTTGCAGTCCCAGAGCCCAGACAATCTTGCTCATAAAAGTCAAACACATACGTCAGCTAAACATTTCTCCTAAATAACAAATGACTTGGCCACATCAACTACAGTCTTCTTTTGCATTGAAAGAAACTGAATCCTGCCAGTCACCATAAAATACGCTCCTGTTAATCCCACAGCAATTGCACAACAGATCAGCATGCTTGTGATGGACAATTCAAACAGCAGAACAAAGCTTGTAAAGGGACAAAGAGGAAAAAAAACCTCCTCACACATTTAAAATAAATTATCGTTAAACAGAGGATGGTTTTTCAGTACAATCAAAAATTGAGAGAACGGCTGATTCAACAGCAGAAGATATAATTAATGGGCCAACAGAAAAAAAGCTGCAACTTTGATGGCAGAGTTCAACTACAGCTGGATTAATTTTTTTTTCTCTGCCGTATTCATGTATTTTCCTGTTTCAGCTGCAATACAACACTACCGTTTAGTGGTCAGACACACAAAGTGCAGACTCCAGCAGCCCTCCTGTACTTTTGTCCAAACAGATGGCAACTATTTTAGGAGTAAATAGTATACTCACATAATCTTAAGAACCAGGAAATTAATATTAATCTAATTTGTGATTGCTAAGCAAAATAAAATTTCTTTTAATTTGGGTGTTTGAGTAAAGCCTTGTCAGAGCTACTAAAATAGTTTCAAAGACTAGGTAAACAAAACTGGAACATATTACAAGTTATTACCAGAAAAAACATGATCTGCTCTCTCACAACTCTGTGGACTTCTTTTGAAAAGTATCTGAATTTCAGAAAACGTATGTACAAGGGAAACAATTTACGCAGCTATACAAGCTGTCCTTTGCTGAAAAAGATAAATGCAGTACCATGCCCTTGTGAGTTATTTATTTCATGATTAATACTGAATTCTAGAGTTAAATACTCAGGAATTGAAAAATTAAGCACAGAATACGTTGCCCATGATCTAATGAGTGAGGAATCCTACGGAAGCTTTTTCACCCACTTACACTGTATGACTAATATCCTCTGTGTCAAGATGGTGTTTACTTTTACTTATTTGCCATTCAAATCATTGTACTCCTGCCACTGGACTTGGACAAAAGCTGCTGGTTTTGGAGCAGTCTCTTAAACTATCTTAAGCACTTGTCAGTGTGTTCTTCAAAAAGCAGTAACACTTGAGAGCTCGTTGGCTGAAGAAGGCCTTTGTATGACAAAACCTCTTATGAACGAAAAACCTACAATTTGAAGGCCATGTAGTAGAAAACCTGAGTGGCTTTTCGATCATCAATCATGTTACAAGTGAAAATGCTATTTTTTTCATTGGTTGGGATAATATGACTTTTTAGAATACTGTGCCAGATATATTCAAAAATTAAAATCCACAGCTTTGTTATGTTTGCAATGAACAGCAGAGCACTGGACTAGATTCTCATGTCTGTGCGTAAAGTTTCTAAAATGAGCAAGAACAACCAATCATGAATTTCCATTGTTCACATTTCATGACAAATTTTAGCTGATGATTTAATCCTATCCTTTTAGTTGCTTAGAGCAGGTAAATGAGTGGGCAGAGACCAGCTAGGTGAAATGAATTCATTCAAAAGAAAAATGCAGTCAGGTGCCAATTTCTGGGAATTATAATTACAGGTTTGGAGATAAGAAGGGAATGTCTTTTTAAAGTACAAGTAAAAATATTTTTCAGGGTAAGCTTCTAGTGCTAGACAAAATTAAACATTGTACTCAGTCATGCTCACTGTGTTTAATAAATGCATTATATTAGCCCATTTCCTCAAAAGGCAACTAGCGGGTCTGCTATTTCTGAAGTAGTTTTAATGTATTTCCCCCCAAATCTTGCAAACTTGGATTTTATTCATAAATCTTAAAGTGCACATGATCAATTTTTCTCAAAATATGCTTTTTCCAAATACTTCCAGATCAGTAACGCCTTGTGATTGAAATTTCTCCTTGAATTCAATACAGTTTTTCAACCAAAGGCACTCTCATCATTTTACCTGAAAGTGTGCAATACTGTTATTTCCATTTTCAATTAAGACATCTACCAAACACATGCTATAAGGCAAGTATGAGTCCTTGGATTAACTCTTAGAGCAGAAGCACTTGATCCATTTTTCACCACAGTCCACTACGTATTTTTCTAGAGGTCTGCTCATTTTTGCGAAGTTTTGCTCAGCAGGAAGCTATAAGCTGGGTCTTGCTCTGCTTGGCTGGCCAGATGCTGCTCTCTACTTTCCCAGCTGGGAATTGTGGCAGCAAGCTGCGATTGCTTTTTGAGATACTGGGAGATCATACGGTCTTCCCTTGGAGACTGTGGGAGACACTGCTTATCTGGGAATTGGTCTGAATAAAATTTACTAGCTGTCTGGATCCAAATCCAGATGGAAATCTTCTATTTGTAATTTTGCTTTAGATACTGCAAATCCCTCCATAACAGAAATTGTATTATATACATCACTGACTGATACACGAAAAGGTCAAAGTAATAGTCTACACACCATTATGAAAGCATCCAGGTTAGAGACTACCATGTCCTCAGGTCCACCTGGTGGCATTCAAGGAGGCAGTTTCTGGAAAGCCCCCTAGAAACAAAGATTTCCTTTTGTTTGGACTGGTCTTTAGATTCAGAGCAATCTGCCTCACAGTATGTCTTTGTCAAATGTGGGAATATTTCTGGCTTGCTTGTTCTTGTGAGAGAGAGAGTGTGCACTGCAGAAGCAGGTAGAAATATGGAATTTGTAAGAGTTAGTAATATCTGAACCGAACCTATCACACCTTGTGCCTGCAGCACAACCAGATTTCAACCTGGTTGAAATTCAAGTAGCAGATGGACTGTGCAATAACATCTAGCTACCCAAATACAGTTAGAGATGGGAGACTTATTTTTCCTTCTTTGAAAGCATTTTAATTCCAAAACCCCAGTGCTACAATGCAGGCATCGCCTTAATGACCATGACACAATGTTCTCATGTTAGCTTACTGACTAATGGTGGACTCTGGTGATAATGCTGTAAACTGCATTTCTTTCAGGCATAATCATTAATAAAAAGCATGTGGGACAGCACTCCATCGTATACTGTCTGGAACGTAACTGAGATGTATGATACCTTTTGGCTAGATACACATGCTAAGTTAAGGCTCAGCATGCAACACTGAAAAAGAG
>VYZW01000021.1:37513-50806 GCA_013401315.1 Balaeniceps rex
AAGAGTGAAAATTGAGAGATTCCCTTTCTTCTAAGTGCAGAATACGAACAATAAATCTAAAGTCCAATCCAAACATTCAGATGCATGCTATCTCATCACCATCACTCTTGAAACTATTTGGCAATAGTTTCCATTATTACAACAGATGTTAACAAGATGGATAGAGAGCATGTTAAGTAAACATTAATATTAATATATAAGTATCTATCTAGCAAAGCCACTGTTCAAATTATATACTTCCCCAAGAGCATTTCTTGGGAAATTAATCAGAGAATTTGTCTTGCTAGTAACTGCTATAAACTCAAGGTCTTTGTTAATGGCAATCATTAAAAAAGACTGTCCCCTTCAGAAAAATTACTAAGCAACATAAACAGAGTGTACATGTGTAATCCATAGCTCGACTCTGGTGGAGTGATTCTCATAACTGGAAAGCTGTTCTCACTGGGCTTTGGCTCCTTAGGACAGAGCAGCGAAGGTAGAAAATGTGCAGAGAGAATCTAACTTACAAAAATTTACAATGTGAAGGAGTTCAAAAGTGTAAGGATGAAGAAAGCAGACACAAGCAATAATCGCAAAAATCGGGTATTTTAAGCCCAGCTCTGTGGAAGAGACACCTCGGTCAGAACACTGTCGCCACTACGCAGGCAGGCTGGTTACAACTGTTAAGATTTCTGAAGCACGCTGGACGTGGAGATTGCTTTCCCATGTAAATGTTTCTTACTGGAACGCAGACTATTGCTTATGAGTCTTTCAGTACAGAGAGTTCTAGGACATCACTAAATCTAGCAAGTAAAATATGAGCAGAGTTTACAAATCTGTGAATATGACGTGAACCATCGGGATTAGAGCTGACATCAAAGAAAGCAAGCAAAAAACTCAGATCGACACTTGGAATTTTACAAGCAGTGATAGAGTCACAACTGACTACTCAAAGATTTGAGAGTTAAAAAGAAACCTGCTAAGAGGTAGCTAAACAAAAAGATGCAGTCAGTTAAAGTTTCAAATAAATCCAGGCCAGCAAAACACAGAATAAATTAACATAGCAATGGGAGCTTTCTCAAGCACATCAGAAAGTTGTAGCACGATGACATAGAAAACAATTCCTTCAAAATCCCTTCTATTTTGCTAGAAAAACTCTTTTAAATATTTAAACTGTAATCTTAATCTCAGCTGTAAACTGTGAAACGAGGTACTTTTATTAAGAACAGATATCCAGAGTTGTTAATTTTAAGATTAAAATTATTAGAATAAACTGGCACCAATACTAATATTTTTAAAATATACTTGTTGCCTAAGAAAATGTAAAGGAAAATTTTTGGCTGCCATACACCCCTTTTGCATTCATCACTGACCTGACAGCTGCGTATTTATAGATTCCACAAGCAAAGAGCATTGCATTGCAATGCTTAATTATTAGAAAGTTCATCCTCATCTGTGCACCTTTAGGGTGACTTATTTTAAGCTGTAGCATAGCTTAGAGGAAACATGTGGAGACGTAATAAGTGCCAAAGGAATTTGGAAGTGTTCTGATTCTTTTTGACATAATAAGATATATCAAACTGACACCCTGATGCAGACGCACATCTCTGCTGGCAGTGCAGCATCGCTTACATGCAACAGTCGTACCAAAAATATTTGCCAGATGTGCTTGGAAGTTATATGCAATTTAACACACATTTGAAGAAGAACTGACTCAAAACCCAAATGAAATCAAAAAGATGAAGCAATCTGTGCTCAGGCACTGCAGCCCCAAATAACTTGTTGAACTGGAGGCCCAGAAGTCCAGCACTTTGGCTGTTCCTTACACAACTTTACAATCTTTCGACTTGGATCACTTATGTTCTGATTCTACTGTCTCTTATGAACTCAAACTTAACAGCCTTCAGCTAAAAAACCTTTACTTCTGAGATTCTACATCTTCTAGGGAATGATGCGATAAAGAAACATGAAAGAAATCAGGCTACAAAACATAGGAGAATTTAGTGCATTTGTGATTCAGGAGGCTGCTAGGCACAGATAAGTTCGAGAGAGAAAGATAGAGTAACAGAAAACAGCACTATGTTGGGAAGGGAAATTTGCACCAAAAGCAATTTCACCTGTGATAACGCCCTGCTGTGTTTCTGAATTCCCTTTTCACTCACTGATGCTTTTCTGCAGCACAAAGGGCCAGATCCCCAGGAGGACAGCTGATCTCCATGCTGCACCCAAGTTCAGTGTTTGCATCCAGAACAACTCAGGAAACTGAGTTAAATCCATATACATTTCTCTATGCATCTCTTTAGGACAAGAGGAAATGGCCTCAAGTTGCATCAGGGGAAGTTCAGATTGGATATTAGGAAAAATTTCTTTAGTGAAAGAGTGGTCGAGCATTGGAACAGGCTGCCCAGAGAGGTGGTGGAGTCACCATCCCTGGACTAGATGATCTTAGAGGTCTTTTCCAACCTTAATGATTCTATGATTCTATGATCCCCTGTGTATCAATATCAACAGATCCAAAGATCCCAGGATACAATTTGTGAATGCCAACATAATGAACCAGAAAATGTCTGGTCTATAAGAAAATAAAACAGATGAAGGTTTGTCCAAACTGGTTATCTCTCCTAAGTTTAGGTATGTCTGTGAAATATCATAGCCTGAATGTCTCTCCTGTACTTGCATATGGTTTTGTTGTTGTTGGGTTTGGGGGTTTTTCTTTTGCTAACCGAGAAACTGAAAGAACTGGGTTGCCAGCTCAGAAGGAAAGAGGGGAAAAAGGTAAGTATCTTAACCACCTGAGAGCAAAGATGGAGCTGTGGATACACTAATTGTCAAAGCTAGGTCATTTGTGCAGAATTAAAAAAAAATAATTATCAAGTCAGAAAAAAGCAGCAAGAAGGAACCAATTCCACAGCCCACAGATGGTGACACACTGTAATGGGGATGGAAGTAATTATGAGCCAGTCTTAGTCCTGGGACTCTTCAAGGAGTCCTTGAATGATATTCACAAACATTAGGCACATGACAGGGGATAAGCACTCTCACTTATATTAATGGCAAGGCTCCAATTACTCCGACTGGCTTCATGAGTTTGGAAGTTGTTGTTAATTACTTTCAGCAAGCGCAGGTAATGCTCCAGAAAAAATATGAGATGCTTTTCTTTAAGAGGTACTGCAGTAACAACTTGATACTGGAATCCAAAGTTTAAGTCTTTTGTTGCATAAAGGAAAACCTGAAAAAGGGGAATATGAACACAGAAAAATCAGAGTTTCACAACCATGCTCGCAGAGCGCTGCCAAGTGCATAACTGTTCAAGGGCACTCTGTATAGTTACCCTTCTCAATGTATGTTAGGCAGCAATGGAGATGCATTTGTTTTGTATTAACTACATAATTACCATTTTCTAGCAAATTTATAACAGGCAACAGACTCAATTAGCCAAAAATACCTCAAACATGCACCCTTACTTGAACTTTCCCCATCATTTAAAATCAAGTTAACTCTTTCAATCCCCAAAGATACTTCTTTCCATCCCTTTGCGTTTTTACAGAGGTAGTTACTTTGCCTTTTGTTCAACGCAGTTAGTCTTTAGGATAACCCTTTGTTCTAGTTTTGACTGGGATAGAGTTAATTTTTTCCACAGTAGCCAGTACGAGGCTATGTTTTGGATTTGTGCTGAGAACAGTGTTGATAACACAGGGATGTTTTCGTTACTGCTGAGCAGTGCTTACACAGAGTCAAGGCCTTTTCTGCTTCTCACACCACCCCACCAGCAAGTAGGCTGGGCGTGTACAAGAAGCTGGGAGGGGACATAGCTGGGACAGCTGACCCCAACTGACCAAAGGGATATTCCACACCATATGACATCATGCTCAGCATATAAAGCTGCGGGAAGAAGAAGGGGGGGGTACATTCAGCGTTATGGCGTTTGTCTTCCCAAGTAACCATTACATGTGATGGAGCCCTGCTTTCCCGGATATGCCTAAACACCTGCCTGCCAATGGGAAGTAGTGACTGAATTCCTTGTTTTGCTTTGCTTGTGTGTGCGGCTTTTGCTTTACCTATTAAAATGTCTTTATCTCAACCCAAGAGTTTTCTCACTTTTACTCTTCTGATTCTCTCCCCCAACCCACTGCTGGGGAGTGAGTGAGCGACTGCGTGGTGCTTAGTTGCTGGCTGGGGTTAAACCATGACACCCTTTTTTGCAGAAGCCAAGAGGCTGTGGGCATGTTTTCCCTTCTTATAATAAAAATGAACCTGAAAGCATACAAAATTCCTTTTGTCTACTTCAGAGCAGTAACTTGGTATAGAAATAACCTACAAGGACCCAGAATAAGCTCTCAGTAGGAGCCAGAGAATTTAGCACCACCAGTGATGCATCTGTATAAGGCCAGTGTTAGACTCGGAAAGGTGTTTTATAGGTCTTTTTACTTAGCAATGTATGATTTGGGCATAGTGTAGGTATTAATCATAGAATCTTTTGGGTTGGAAGGGACATTTAAAGGTCATCTAGTGCAACCCCCCCACTGCAACGAGCAGGGACATCTTCAACTAGATCAGGTTGCTCAGGGCCCCGTCCAGCCTGACCTTGAATGTTTCCAGGGATGGGGCATCTACCACCTCTCTGGGCAACCTGTTCCAGTGTTTCACCACCCTCATTGTAAAAAATTACTTCCTTATATCTAGTCTGAATCTACGCTCTTTTAGTTTAAAACCATTACCCCTTGTCCTATCACAACAGGCCCTGCTAAAAAGTCTGTCCCCATCTTTCTTATAAGCCCCCTTTAAGTACTGAAAGGCTGCAACAAGGTCTCCCCACAGCCTTCTCTTCTCCAGGCTGAACAGCCCCAACTCTCTCAGCCTTTCTTCAGGGGAGAGGTGTTCCAGCCCTTGGATCATTTTCATGGCCCTCCTCTGGACCTGCTCCAACAGGTCCATGTCTTTCCTGTGCTGAGGGCTCCAGAGCTGGACGCAGTACTCCAGGTGGGGTCTCACCAGAGCAGAGTAGAGGGGCAGAATCACCTCCCTCGACCTGCTGGCCATGCTTCTTTTGATGCAGCCCAGGATACGGTTGGCCTTCTGGGCTGCAAGCGTACATTGTTGGCTCATGTCCAGCTTTTCATCCACCAGTACCCCCAAGTCCTTCTCCACAGGGCTGTTCTCAATCCCTTCATCCCCCAGCCTGTATTGATATTGGGGGTTGCCCCAACCCAGGTGCAGGACCTTGCACTTGGCCTTGTTGAACCTCATGAGGTTCACATGGGCCCACTCCTCAAGCTTGTCCAGGTCCTTCTGGATGGCATTCCGCACCTCGGGCGTGTCAACCACACCACTCAGCTTGGTGTCATCTGCAAACTTGCTGAGGGTGCACTCGATCTCGCTGTCTACGTCATTGATGAAGATATTAAACACTACTGTCCCCGTCCAGACCCCTGAGGGACACCACTTGTTACCAATCTCCAGATGGACATTGGCCTGTTGACCACTACCCTCTGGATGCAACCATCCAACCAATTCCTCATGCACTGAACCGTGCACCCATCAAATCCATACCTCCCGAATTTAGAGAGAAGGATGTTGTGGGGGACCGTGTCAAAGGCCTTACAGAAATCCAGATAGATAACATCTGTAGCTCTTCCCCTGTCCACTGATGTAGTCAGTCCAACAGAGAAGGCCATTAGGTTGGTCAGGCAAGACTTGCCCTTGATGAAGCCACGCTGGCTCTCTCGAATGACTTCCCTGTCCTCCATGTGCCTGAGCATAGCTTCTAGGAGGATCTGTTCCATGATCTTCCCAGGCACAGGGGGGAGGCTGACAGGTCAGTAGTTCCCGGGTCCTCCTCTCTACCCTTTTTAAAAACTCATGCAATGTTCTCCTTTTTTCAGTCACCAGGGACTCCACCTGACTGCCATGACTTTTCAAATATCATGGAGAGTGGCTTGGCAACTACATCAGCCAATCCCCTCAAGACTCTGGGATACATCTCATCAGGTCCCATAGACTTATGTATGTTCAGGTTCCTCAGGTGGTCACGAACCTGATCTTCTCTTACAGTGGGAGGGACTTTGCTCCTGCAGTCCCCATCTTGTGTCCATCCACTTGAGAAGTGTGGGAAGAGAGGTTAAAACTAAGTTATAATAAATTGTATTTCTTTTCTCCTGATATTATACACAGAGGGAATGTATTCACAAAAGCTAACTTCATGAACAGAAAGTTCTTCGATGGAAAGAGACAGATTTTAAAAAAGGTGGTTCAGAGCAGGAGCAAAACTTTAAGCGCTTTGAATTACCTTCAAGAGGTATCTCACTGCTGACAGGCGTAGCTTAGAGTCTCAGTAAAAAACATCCTTACTAGTTAACCTTCGTAAATGCATTTACTTGGCATCCCTGATTGTCTCAAAACTTCCTAAACCTGCAAATTAGCAAAATAGCAATGGAAAAGAAAAGAGCACTAAGAGAGATTAACAAAATATATGTAAAGATCCTCCAGACTACATTAGAACTTGCCTCTGCAAACAGAAACTCAATCATGCAAGTAATGCATTAATTTCTTTCAAGTGACCCAGAAGTTGATGGAAAACTATTCAAGGGGAAAAACTACCCACTGTTTGGAATGGCACAATGGCTCAGCCAACTTGAAGGCTCAGAAGAACATAAAGCTCTAAGTTACTATCTGGGACATCTTTTAAAATATTTCCTGTGCACAGATAACTGTCAACCTTACTGAGTCCATTAGCGGCCACTTCAGAATGAATTCACTCTTGAAAAAGAACTGTCATCCTAATGGCATGCAGCAGCCTTGCCTTCCCTCCTAACCAGCCATGAATATTCAGAGAAATGAATACTGCTTCTAAACGAGGCTAGAGAGTTCCTTGTCCATCTGAAGTGGCTCCAGAGGTCTTCATTCAATTTGCATCACCCCGTGCAGACCTGAACCACTCTACATACTCAAGCTCAGCAACGTACGACGAACTTGCTTGGTTTATCACGATTTTACATGAGTTTATCGAACGTTAAAAGTTAGCCTTATTCAATTTGAATATTTATTTGAAAGCAGTGATGCCCTGTTGACAGCATGCTCAGAAAACGCAGGTGCACAGCTGTACCGTACAAGAAAGGCTGGAGAGGAAGGGAGGCAGCCGCTTGCACACCGGGGGGAGCTGCGGCTCCGCGGAGCCCCGGCGCTGCCCCGCTCCCCGCCCTCTGCGGCGAGAGCCGAGCATCCGTGGGGTTTGGGTTTTGGTTTATTTTTTGCATTGTTTTACAGCCTCTAGCAAAGAGACTTAATACTCGGCATCTCTATAGGCAGACAGGCTTAAAATAGCAGGGAAAAATAGCACATAAATGGAAAATATAAAGGGGAAAAAAAGGATCATAAATGAACTCTCCTACATCCTCAAGGGAGTTTTCATTGCAGAACTTCAAGACCAGTGACTTTTGGTTTTTTAAAGGCGAGAAATCTATTGTTTCTACCCAGGAGGAAGCCCTTCTCCCTTTCTGACATTTCAGATGCATGAACTTAGTTTTTCTTAAAGCTATGCTTGCCAATGAGCAATCACCCCAGCTAGTGCTCGCAGCGTGAAATTTGTTTTTCACACTTTCTCCCATTTTTTCTGAACATCAGGAAACAGATTTTAACGTGAGGGTGGCTGAGCACTGGCACAGGTTGCCCCAGGAGGTTGTGGAGTCTCCAGCCTCAGAGATACTCAAAAGCCATCTGGACGTGGTCCTGGGCAGCCTGCTCTAGGTGGCCCTGCCGAAGCAGGGCAGTTGGATCAGATGTCCTCCAAGGGTCCCTTCCAGCCTCAACCATTCTGTGATTCTGTGATTTTTTCCCTTCAGTTCTCTTTTCTCCTGCCATCACTCTCTCACTCTCAACTTTTTTCCATTAATATCTGCTGCCACAATTGCCTTATTCCCACCCTGTTGTCTCTCTGCTTATTCTTCATCTCCTGTTTTTTGCTCGTGGACAGTGAAAGAATATTCTGCCCTTGGGAAGTAACAGGAGAAGCTACATGTTTGACAATTGGAGCTAATGATCTGGTCCTACTGAAGCATCTTCCATCTCTATAGCAACATGGGATAAGAGGCGCTACAGGAGAACATCATCACCATGCCTAGAGGATATCAATTCAGGTGTACATACTATCATACATACTTTGTGTAACCAGTAAATTGCACTATTTGTATCAACATAAAAATGCATCCTCATGTCACGAGGATCGCTAACACGCTGGAAAGTAAATGTATGCTTCATTTGTGGAACTGCCACATACATGGTAAGTATTCTGCAAAATCAAGTTGAAATTTCTGATTTTTTTTTTAAACTGATTTTTGAAACTAATTGTAAAGGGTAATAAGCAGACCTTACATAGGTTTTGAAGCAAAAACCCCTGACAGGGGACTATGAGCGTGCTCCAAAATAGCTCATTCCCTTAAAAAAGAAAAAAATAAAAACCCAACCTCAGTATAAGTCACTTTCATAAACAAAAGTGGAACAGAAATAAATAACAGAACAGATTGTGTGTCCATAATTCACAGGAGACAATCCTCACCACCACCAATCCCTCTCAGTTTTCCCTATGCCCCATGAACAAATTCCGCACCAACTTTACCTGGACATCAAATTACAAAGCTACCTGCCTTGATTAACCTCACTCCCAGAAGCCGAACTATCCCTGACCCTGTTCCTAAGGAAGAGGGGTAACTACTTCATCTGGCTGTGGAAACTTTAGTCAAACTCAGAGCGGGGGGAAAAGGCTGTTTTCCCTCCTGCATCACCTGGCCCAGCGAGGGCATGTGGCATTCCTGGGAGAGTGTAGCACCAGTTCAGGAAAGCTCCTCCCTGCTTCAAAAAGCTGAAACACACCATAAACAAAAATTAGGAAAAAAGCCTTCGACGCTCGTTCTGTTGTCTCTCAAGCTCTGAACTTACCTCCTGGCATGCAATTAAAGCTGCCTTAAGAGTATACAAAAAAAAAAAAAAAAAGTATTGAGTCCACTCCATTGCATCCATAAAACTAAAAACTCAAGCTTGCTATGGAATGACATATTAAACAGTGTTTCAGGATTGGGGCTTGCATTATTACGACTGTTTAAATTAGAAAAGAATAATCTGTCTGAGAGAAGAAACGGTGAGCCCAGTCCTGAAGAATGATACCTGCTGTACCTTTGTGCATCTTCCGCAAGTCCCTATTTCCCACTAACAGAAATAAAGGACTTAACCCAAACTCAGTTAAGGAAAACTTTGAAATAAATTTGTTCTATCATAAATTTACCTAACAGAAAATTCTTTCTGTTGCCAAACAGCACTAACTGTTAAATCCAGTTAAGTTTATAGTTGGCATATTATACACAGGGGGCCATGCTGCCATACTTTGGATGCAAGGGGGCCACGCAACTCTGTAGCTCTGAAGTTGCCACATGCTCTCAGGCACATGGACCACAACAGGTGAGAATGGGAGAGATCTCCCAGGATATCTATGCTTTTTGTTGCTTATTCTACTGATATTTTTCAACTTTTCAAAACACAACAAAATCCATATCCTTCAAGGTGAAAGATTTACGTATTCTTAAAAAAAACAATTCCCAAAATAATGCTGCATTCCTGTACAATCCTATCACTTGTTTGCTAAATCTGATTCTCAGCAAAAGCCCTGCATTCCAACAATTGCTTACTTTCTTTTTAGTCTTAGCTGCAGTGTCTTAATAAATAGATGTTTCCATGGAGATGACAAATGAATACCATCCATGTTGCAGTGAGCTTCTGATTTCATCTTGAACCATTAGCTTTCAAACCACAGCTTATTCATTATTCATTTGCAGTAAGGAAATGGCTGAAACCCAGAGCATTACAGCAGATTAAAATCTGTGCATGCAAGTCTAGAAGACAGTGCATTTGCCACCATACAACATGAACAAAACTCCTTGGGATTAAGATAACGATCCTAGAAGCTGTCCTAAAGGCCCACAAAATTTTTCCCCTCAATTAATAGCATAAAGTATGGGCATTAAGGCACACTTAAAATATTCAGGCAGGCAGGGGACATTGAGGAGGAAACACCAGTAGGTGACATTCAACTTTTTTTACACTGTAAGAATGACACTAAATGCTTTCCAGAAACTCAGGAACAGGCACAAACATAAATCATCAAAAATTTGACTTAATAGCTTAATAGGAACACGTAAATTTTTGTGCTTTTTGACTGTTCCTGTGTATGAAAACAGTATCTGATTCCCATTAAGAAAACGCCTTTCTTTTATCATTGGCTGACAGGTGACTGTAGTCGTTGGCAGCTCTGAGGGAGTCTAAGAAAGAGAAGGAGAAAATATTTTCAGTCTTTCCATAACTAAAAACCTTTGCAGTTGCTGCAGTTATTTTTTAAAAAGGACTTTAAAGCTCATGAGAGCTTTCCACTCTGCAGGAATAAATGTCTACTTTTGTCTGCTCAACTTAGAGAAATATTTATTCTTCTATATTTAAATAAATTAAAGACAGTACAATTTTAAGATGGGCAATTATATTAACATGCAATATCAGTGCAGTTCATCATCTGAAAACATTTTTTCAGTCTTAAGTCCTGGGCTAGAAGGAGAAAAAAAAGTCAATGCACTGTTACTGCTACAAGTAGCACCTTCTGAAAGAAATTTCCTATCTTCTGCCCTTTCACATATGCAGGCTTCAAATTTCTGGTAATTCGAAGAATATAAAATACTCTTTCTTAAATGCTAGCCTAAGACTAGCCTCCTTGGAAGGAAGGAGTCTGTGACCAATGCCTGAAACACACAGCAGACAAAAGCACTGCAGTGTCACCTAATTTTTACTGCCTGCTCATTATCTATCATTGCCTGTAACAGCATTCAAATTTAATACAATTAAGGTAGGCAGGAATTTTCTGTCTGATTTTGAGGTTGAAGGTGTTTATATGTACATGACCTGAAAGACATTTTGTCTGGATGAAAGTTATCGTGCATCTGATCCAGGGAAACAAAACGGGACATATAAAAGTGGGACGTCCTTCACACTTGCCCTGGTTAATAACGTCCATGCTCCTGCTGTCTGAGCACTGGAGTTGTCCTGGGAAAAGCATGTCAATTAGAGTAAGTTATAACCAATTACGTGTCTCATCATTTGAATTATTGTCCATTAAGAACTGACCTGAGTTTACAGAACACATTTCATTCGTGTAATAGGCTTAATACCAGTGTGACAAGAGGTCGAAGGGTAACGAGAAATGATGAACAGAGATTACTTTGTTACATGGAAAGGGGACAATGAGCAGTAGCTCATTTTTTCCACTAACGCCACATGCCATTTTCATACTACTACTATCTTACCTACTTTCTCAGAGTACCATGAAGCTGGAACGACCACATGCTCCACTGCACAGCCAGCCACCTCGATAAAGTCTCTTCGTATCTCAGAGATGAGGCTTCATCCAAGCATAACATAGGGATGAGATGAAGCAAGCAATAAAGGCCAACTCTTATTCATGTCAAGAAATATGCAGACAGTCTAGACAAAGCGCTGAGCTCTTCCCGTAGAGGTTGCCTCACACAGAGTAGCACATCTACTAAATGACTTTTTCTGCAGAAACACAAACTTGCCAGGGTCTTTTTTTGTTGTTGCAGATGGGGATGAGGGAGAGGGGGAGAAGAGGAAACCACTGCCCAGCCTTTGCAACCTCTGAGGATTTGATCCACCACAGTTAATTTAGGGAGCTTTTCCACTCTGAACTCAAAACAGAAGTTGCAATTGAATCTGTCCATTATTGCAGTTCACAGTAGTTAAGGTCTGGAGCTGCCTAAGGTTTGAAGTGAGACGTTTGGGACACAGGCTGTCAGAAAATGGATTTGTCTCTCAGACCTAACTCTTTTCTTACTTGGCAGGAAATGGGAAATGCTCTCTCTTCATCATGCTCTTCATTTGCCTCTGAACACAGATCCATAATAACCACGACAGTGTGTTCTCACTCACAAGCACAAATTGTAACTTTCTGAGGAAATGAAAGCAACAGGCAGATAGACAAAGCCGTGGAAACCTTTCAGCACAACACAGTCAGGATTCCAGCATCGAGCTAGATGACCGATGCAGTGAAACATGTGCTCTTTTCCCTTGAGAAGAAAAACAAGAAACCCCAGGATGGAACAAGGTGTTCCAGATACAATGTCATGGAGTACTTTTTTGTAACTTCCTAAGATAAACACACAAAAGACTTACACTTTTTGTGATATTTACTGGAGCTAAAATGACCGCTGTGAACACACTGTAGAGTATGCTGGATCTTCTGAAAGACAGTGTGATGTTATCGTTATGATTGCAAATACTTGTTTAACGTATAACTTCTCTTTGCTTGCTCTCTCATGCATTTATATAAACTTGTCACTGTGTGCTTACCTGCTACAGCCCTTACCTTCTCCAACTGGTTACGGAGAAGTAACTCCACAGGCAGACAGCACAAGACAGTCTGAATCCACTAATAAGCGAGCATACATAGTCCTTCAGCAGAAAAGTCACTGCGGCCACACTGCTTCACCTCATGCAGAAGGAAGCCTTGCTGTCTGACAGCTTCCTCTGGTATTATTTTCAATTAGATGCTGTCATGGACAGTACACTTGACCCTTTGAAATTTGCAGCTTCCAATTCATTTAATGAACATAATCCTATACTTACTACTGTTTCAAATACCTTACAGCATTAAAAAAATCTGCAAGTTTAGATCATGTCCATGGGAAAACAAGAAGCCAAACTTTTATATAACTGACCGTTTCTGAGGTGACAGCAAAGTTTGAAAATCACAGCCCTAAAAGTCCACGACTGGAAATTGAGATGCAGGATGGGCTCATTAGCAGCCATAACAGACTAATTAACGTACTGAGTCCTAAGAGGAAATAAAGGTTCATATCCCTGTAGCATTTGGGCTATATAGATTTAACCCGTAGGCCTAGGAACGCACTCTTGTAGGTTCTGTTCCAAGCTCAATTTCAGTCTGACCTTCCAGAAGCCACAATGTGATTTGTTCCATTTTAATCAATGTGTTACAGTACAGATATATTTTTTTGTACGTTTACAAAGTGTCCTGAGTTTGGAGAGTGTTCAGTAAAAAGCATAACGCAGAGAAGGAAGTTAATTTTTCTTGAGCACTGAAGAACCTAAATCTTCTGCTTTAAACCTAGAATAAGATATGAAAAGTTTATCAATAAAAACTATTTGGCCTTTGTTCAATGACATGATATTAAAGCAAGAACACATGATCTTCAAAACCAGTCTGCGCTAACATTATACCTTTTCCTATTAGGAAATAACTAAAGTCCACAG
>VYZW01000023.1:0-13295 GCA_013401315.1 Balaeniceps rex
TCCAACCCAAAGCATTCTATCATTCTATCATTCTATGATTCTATGAGTTTCAGGCCGGTAAAAAGGCAGTTTCAGAGCAGTGATGCTATTGAACTGAAGTCAACTCTACTATTCCACCCACAGTCCTGCACAACATACAGCACAAATTGCCACAGACACACGCTTAACGCCGAAGCAAGGTTGGAGCTTATTCCCCAAAGTACCGATACAGCCCTGGGAAATCTTTAAGGTTCCTGAAAGATCCGACTCTCAAACCCTTCCATTTTTTTGGGGACTTTCTCCCAACCTAAATCCAAGCATTTCCATGTATGCAGCCAACAGCTTTCTGAGGGAAAACCAGCTGCCAACTTTTTGTATTGTGTCACAACAGAAACACATGTCCTCAAAATGCTGTCATCAGTAAATGTGCAGTCACTTAACTCCGGCTCCAAAATGGTAGCCACTATTTTTACAAATGCAAATGCAGAAAAGACCATAGTTATTGTAACAGTGGAACTTATTTGAATATTTAGCAGCGCCCTAAAAAGCAATAACCAAATTAACTCACAGCTACCATTAGTTGCCAATTTAGCACAAACATTTGACATTCCTAACAAAGAAGAAAGAAAACAACTAAATATTTTATACTGAAGAGTGCCTCACATTTTAATTAATTTTTAGTCTTTGAACTTTGCAAACAGCTACTTGTAACAGAGTTTACAAAGGCCATTTAGAATTGTGATGTTGATCTAGAAATCAATGCACTTTCACAAAAGGCAACTCATTAGGAGTAAACATTCGTAACTGCCAAGCTTTCCACGCACAAGAAGCAGCACCTGGAGGCTACTGAAGCAAACAGTAATCAGAGGGATTTAAAATTGTGACAAGATGATCAAAATTAGTCGAATACAGACATTAAAAAAAATCTGACCTGCTTAAGAAGACTTTAGTATTCCTAAAAATCACAGCCTGTACCTGTTGTCCCCTACATTCATTTAAAACAATTGTTTTGGAATGTGAAATCTCTGAGGAACCCTGACTCTCTGCTGCGAGAGGCACTGGCACTCCCCTAAATGCAAGAGTCACGCGCACCACAGAGCAGAAATTGCCTGGCAAGCTGTAGACCAGTTCTGTAAGGTGCTTCCTAAGAGGTACTACACATCCTCAGCTCCCTGCAGTTCAACGGGAGTGTCAGGCACACATCATCTGACTGATGTTTTGACATGAACAAGATAAAACCTGGGGCAGTGAACAGACGTGACTATGACTATCCTGCACTCTGGGGTTCCTAAATTCCAACACCCAGACTAAGTATCCATTTGAAGAGATGCAGGGTGTATCTAAAAGCCTTTCTAAATGGCAACGTTAGCATCAGTTTGAGTGTATAGCTCAACCTACCAACTGTACTTACCTGCCGGTTCCAGCTAGGAAGCAGAAAAATCAATTTCTCGTGCTACCACCAAACAGAATATGCTTGGAAAGAAACTGAAGCTCAGAGAGGCAGCAGGACGTGTGGTCAGCGCCTATTGGAAAGCTTCATCCCAGAACCACAGAAGCAAAGACAAAACTTCACAGGACCTCTGTTTGGCCACAAAGTCCTTGCCTCCAGCCCACCAAAATCAGATAAAGTCTATGAAGCAAGCCACAAGACCAATATTACACTTCAGCAAATCATGTAACTTCCAGGCAATGTATGCTTTTTACGTAGACTCTGTATCTTAACACCACCTAACTATGCATGGTTAAGATTCAAGAAATTTAGTAGGGAACCTTTTCAACAATGTACATCACAGAAAAAAAAAAAAAAAAATCAGACTTTCTCTAGTGGAGGATCACGCACTACATCAGCAATGAATTTAACCTAAGGTGTGTTAAGGAACTGGAGCTATTCTGGCTTTGAGAAGGAACCGATGCTGTGGATGAGAGTTCACAGATGAGTGAGCACAAAGAAACTGTGTGGGAAGGAACAAGAGCTTGCACAGTACACATCTGTCAGCTCTATCAGATTTCCAGCTAAAACTCTAGCATCAATAGACACCCCATGGATTTTGCATGACTTGTTGAAGGTCTATGCAACTGTAAATTACCACGCTGATTGCACCAACATATACATGAAAATCTCTATTTCTGGGAGACAGAATATGGACAATATTCCTCATTTGAGGTTTTCTGTGATTATTAATGTAAAAATTGAAGCATAATTTAATATTAGTTACTAACACAGTTATAAATATTCTTTAGTTAACTGCTACAGAACATTGTGTGAAAGAAATCAACCAAATGGAAAGATTTTATATGACAGGTCCATGGGATTAATCCACTCTGTGGCACACTGCAAACCTATCAGTAAAATACCAGGCATGTCACGTGTTTTCTGGTTGTAACGAAGTTGCCATTACATTACAAGTGACATTTTTGATCTGTGTGCCATGTGCCGCAAAGTAACATAGCTCAGTTCTGCTTTTGTAAAGAATAGTTTGGGCCGAATGGCAGCTGTAATCCTGCACAGGGGTCTTGCTTGCCTATCCATAGTCTGGGGGAAACAAGGAACTTTTTTTTTTTTTTTTTNAGCTCCCTAAGCTGGTTCATCACATCACTGCAGAAGCATCATGCCAGGGCAAGGTAAAAGGTGGCCATATCCTCACTTAAAATAGCACCCAAAAATGTGAACGCTTCTGATACCTGTGCCATTGCTGAAGAAAAACGAAGTCTTGCTGCTGATGTCAGTGACAGCAAAAACTGTAATTATCATGAAAACAGGGTTCCTTTTTGGGCTTCTAGAACAAATGAGTCTGTGATACGATTAAAACATTTCTTCTAGCTTTATTTGGCCCTTGCCTGATGCATGAGAATACAAAGAGCTCTTGACAACATATTGGCCTGAATTAGTCCACCAGGTTTTCAGACCTCTCCTCAAATCTTATTTCAAGACTGTCGACAGAAACAAACCAGTGAACAGCAGTGTGGTTGTACCATAATGAAGGGAAGAACAACTTTATTTTGTATTTTAAAGAGAGAACATTGTCACTTTCTCTGGGATTCCTGTGTTGTACATCTTTGAATTTAGATATTTAGATATCTTTGAATTCAGATATTTCTATGACCATGGCAAAATTAGTTATATCATTTAAAATATATAAATGTATATACACTGCAATTGGACTACTCAGCATTCTGATACTCAGCAATCTTGAAGATATTTACTCTGAAAGTACTATGGTCATTATTTGAAACAAGAGCAATCTGCTGCTTCCATTTTCAAAATGGGAAAGGAGTCTCAGGTGCCTTAAGGGACCAGCTAAATTACACACAGGAAGAAGCCACCAAAACAAGGAACTGATTTTACATCTCCAACAACCCGAGCGAACAAGCCAGCCACTAGAATATTCTTTCCAAGTCACGTCAAATCTGGGGCCTTTCTGCACCTTCTTGTTCCTCCTTTTCTTTGTCACTGTCACAATTAAATTAAGTTTTTACCTAGCTATCAAGTGGTCAACTGCTCTGCTGCCCTTACTCAGAGTTAGTTGCTAGATGAAGGATGAAGATAGTAAGCTCTCTGAAGAACAGACAGTCTTTCAGACCTGTATCTGCAGCACGTTACAACTGTGCCTTAACTTTGGCTGGCATATGACTCTGCACTTAAATAATAACACCAAACCAAAGTCCTACAGGTTCCAGAAAACTTTTGCTTCATTCATGAGGTTCTTAGAGTGGCCTCCTCTGAGAAGCAAAGCCAGCTTGGACCTCTGCAGGGGAGTAAAGCAGGGTGCTCGGCCCAGTCAATATGAGGGGTTTCCTATAGCCGCTCTTACCCTCATAGTTGTTACCTAGACCCCAGAGGGGAAATTAAAAAGTTGTTCCATTTTAAAATTTTACTGCCTTGTGCAAATTCCAATTCAAAATGCAAATACAGTTTTAGCTGCACAATCTGGTGGCAACAGCACAGACAGAACAAAAGCCAAGCTCTACTCCCATTAGAGGGAGCAGGGACATGGCCAGCAACTCCTGGAACAGGTGTCCTGGCCGAAGCCTCATCCTGCAAGAGTCTCAGCCCTTCCTGGGGATGGCTGCCTACTGAAATAAACGGGAAAGTAGAAATGTTGGTCAGTAGTGCTGAAAAGGGTGCAAAGATTCTTCCTATAACTTGCTAAGTAGGAAAGAACACCAAGCTACTTATAGTAAGGGCACCTTTTCAGCTCGAAGAGTCCACCACTCCCACCGGATGGCAGATGAAACTCTTACATAAGACCAAGCTTTAAAAAAAAAAAAAAAATTTAAAGCTCATTTCCTAAGGAAGTGATACTTACAAAACTACAATGTCTTCGTGTGTTACTTAGAACCTATTGTGCAATTTCAACAAGACTGGACAGAAGGGTAGACATCCTGAGGATATTAAGTTACCAACAAGCTTCACAAAAACATGAGGTTCAGTATTTGGCCTAACTGAAGGTCAGGCACCATAGACCACCCCTCCACAGGCACTAGAGAATTAACATTTGATATGCCCCTGTCACTGCAAAACTTGAATCAGAGTTTGCCTCTTTCTTAAGCACCAAGATAAGGCTCAAACCCATCAAAAACCTGTTTTCCAAAGTGTTTATGCTCACAGAACAATATATTTAAGAGAGCAAAAATGCCATAGGACCATTAGGGTCTAAATAACCACAGCTATGCATTCACATCAAGTTGAGACCCACACCATTTTGGTAGCCTGACTTAACTGAGACATGTTTCTGAAGTGTTTTGAAGGTTAACAGTATCACAGAAAGGTTCCTGTGGTGTTTGTTAAAGAAGCAAAACAACACTTATTTTATAATTCCATTTCCACACATGCATAACTTGGCCTTGGAAACATCTGTTTGCAGAATTAATTCTGACTCCAGGTTCCCAATCAGATGAAACCTCTCTTTGCTTTCCTTTGCTTTGCAGCACCAGTGTTTCACCCTCATCTGAAACTTTCCAGGTCACTGCTTGACTTCTGGCTTTAGCATTGGGGGTTTTCTTAATCTGAACCAAATTCTTTCAGGTGTTTGGGGATTTCCAAGAGTGAATGTAAATACATCTTCCCCATTTTAAACCCATATTGTCTCAGCTGTCAAGGACCACAAGACTGATCTGTAGCCCGCTGAAGGCAGTGAGAACTAGTCTAACTGGGAAAGAAGTCGAACTGAATCCATGCTGTATGCCAGCGACCTTTCAATCAACTTCAAAATGGCTTTGGACCTGGCCCAGCCTCTACTGGTGAGAGCAACACTGAGTAAATCTGGAGAGGAAAGAAGAACATGTTAAAGGTAATTGGGAAAAAAAGTCACTTCTGAACATGTTCCTTGGGCGATTCCACAAATTTAGTGAAGTTTAATGAGCATCAGTCCTACCGTCTATTGTCCCTTCCCAATCAGAAAACCCCAGGGGCTGCTGGACTAAGGCTGACACTGGAGATGAGAACTTCACTGATCAAGGGCTTGGGGACAAGGACCAGAGGTGCTGCTGTGATCAGGCCCTTCTGGGACAACGTACACATGGGATTGTAGTTACAGATAGGTTTCAACAAAGCTCACTGTAGAAGCACTTAATCTGCTCCAGCTGAAGTCAATAGTAAAACTCCTGTTGACTTCAGCAAGAGATAGTATAGGCCATTGTCGAGAGCTTTTGAAAATCCAACGCTGCATCATTAAGCTACACAGCAAAAAGCAGATCTGTTGAGCAAGAAAAGTCTAGCTGTACACACTAACACCTCTCAGGGCAGAGCTGCACTTAACTGTACTACTCCTTATGCCATAAGGAATACGCCAAAAAGCATACTGGAGAGGCAATGCAAGTACAGATACAGAACTGCATTTAAAACCCGACTCCCTGTATTCCTTACAAGCTTCTGACTGTAATCCTGTAATGTTAGCTTTATACATGCACAGCGTTTCCTCCCCCCACGGTGGTTAGTGTAGTTTCAGTTTGAAAATTACATTTTGTTACATCATCTACAGACTCTTTATATTTGGAAGCATCCCATCTGCGAAGTGATTCACATGATACTGCAGAGAGATAAAATTCCAGAACGATCCAACACAATGTTTACTTCTAACTACTAACTAGTCTAATAAAGCCAGAAAAAAAAAAGAAAAAAGAAAAAAAAGTCTGATGCAAACCTTTCTTCAGCTCTTTTAGACTGTGAAAATACATGGGCAGCTTTTCTAACCTGCCAACCACCAGGGAGTTGCAGCATCCTTAACAGATAGTCTGAGATCGCGGTTCAGATGAGTTACTCAAAAGAAGTTTGAAATAACTATTCAATGCCCGAAGGCTGTGGTCAACAATGTAAAACAATCACTGCCTCTTTACACTGCTACATACACACAGATTCTTTGCGAAATAAACACACACCCGGCTTTAGCATGAAAATCCAAACTATACACCCTTGCAACTCAATGTGCTTACGTGTATCTCTGCATCAGAATACAGTAGTTACCACAGAAAATGAAAGACAGCACCTCAGGAGAGATGACGTAAACTGAGTGCACTTATCTGATAGTTCTGTTAAAATCCCACCTTTACTCATACTGAGCCAAGGTCTCCAGTAGCGTAAATGTACTGATTTCAGAAAATTTTAAACCAGCAGAAAATAGGACCCATCCCTGTACATTCAAATGTCCCATCTGTAGAAACAAGCCTACAGGATGGCAAAGAGCAAATTTCAAGTACATCCGTAAATATTGTGGTCAGTCTAAAAGCAGTTTCAACATTACAGCACTCCACCAACTTCTGCAGAGTTACTCACAGCGTACACCAGAATCAGACTCTATCAAGCTCTCTGCCTCAAAAATTCATAAAAGACCAAGTCACAGAGTTAAACTCAACCTGCCTTTAAAAAGGAAGTACCAGTCTCTGGATAGCCAATGATTAAAAAAAAAAAAAAAAATCCAAGCAACTATGTACTATCAACCTTAACCACATAGCTCTTCTATGAATTTTACAATGCAGTGGTTATCAGGCACAGCATGTCACGTGCTGAAACAATTTTGGTAGGGGAGGTAGTTTTAACTGGTTCTTCTCCTGTGTAAATTAATATCTGTACTAATTAATTTTTAACTAAGAATGTGTATAATTCTTTACATTTTTGTAGTTCTTTATACTTTCAGAAGGCTAGAGAAATATCAACCAATTCATCCATAATCTTGAACTGCCACACTGAAGTACCCTTTCATTAAACTGGTCAAAAGCAATATAACATACAGTTTCAGCTGTGTAAAAGCAAACTTTGGGTCCAGTAAAGTACAAGCAATCCTTTTCTTCCTATATCTGATCAAATAAAATTTTCCTTCCGAATGTGCCCACACGCATTATTGCCTCTTAGTAGTCTCCTTGTTTGAGCTTTTCAAACACCAAAAAAAAATAACGTGTTTATCTGCTGGCTCAGTTCATTAAAGTGAAATTAACAGCATCTTGTCCCTTCACATCATACACAGCTCCTCTCCTGCTCTCCTCTTCCTCCCATGGGAGAAAACAAACACACTTCTGTCTCTATTTGTAAAAAGCAGATGATAACGTGCATTGGTCAGGCTATGGTGACTCAAAGAGCCAAAGCTCCACCAATTCTCCTCCCCCTGGATGGCAGCCGGGACCCCTGCGCGTGGAAAGGAGCAGCATGAGGTGTGGAAGCCTCCTCCTCCCCTCCTCCAGTGAAAATGTCGGGAGGCCACGCAGAGCCTGCTAATACTGCAGAATCCCACAAACACAGCTTTTTAAAATACACCCCTACTTTTTCTAACATTAGGATGGTTAAGATGAAACAAATACTTTTACACCCTGAATCTCCAAAGCTAGCAGACTCTGGCACTTCAGTTAAGATGGTAAAATAGTATCTTAATACCCTGTGCTCCTCACAGCATTTTTTCTGGGAACTGAGGGGAGAGAAGGGCAAAGTGAGAGGGATAAGTCTGTGCCTTTCAGGGTTGAGCTGACAGATACAGAGGAGATACAGAAAGTTTTATGTCAAAATTCTTGAGAGAAGGTGCCATCTTTTCCGGTTACCATCAATGCCCTTTTTTGTCAGGCTGACCTTTCTGTGTATGTTGCACCAAGATTACATCACACTTGCTTTCTTTCCACTTCTCCCTCCCCTTTTCTGTGCCATCCAAACCCAGAAAAGGACAGGTCGATAGGCTGGACTTCACTGCTGTCCCTTACTGGCAGAAAGAAGAAATAAGGACTAAAATACTGCATGTTGCTGCTTTTCTTTATGACAGTGTTTAACACCCTATCCAAGATTATTAATAGCAGTTTCACAAGCTCACTCATTCACTCTCAAGCATGCATCTGTACAAACCATGCCATCTTCTGGTGCTTCCTGGCAGCAGAAAAGAAATACCAGTGTCAGAACTTAAACTGTCACCCCCATCACGGACTCTGTAGGGAGTCCTCTCTCTACAACCCTGTATCTGAGTGCAACACTGCACTCCAGAAAAATGTTTCACAGCTATTCCAGGTACCAAAATCACAATGAAAAATGAAGTGCCAGAAACATTATGACTTACTGTGAGAATACCAACCCTGTCCTACAAACTAAGTCAGCAACCTCTGTTTTGAATAAAACTCTGTATTCAAGTTATCATAAAAGACACTCCAATGAACAGAAAATAATTTTGAAATCAGTTTCTTAATATGACAAAAGCATCTGTACATCAGGAAATTTATGACAGCTGGAACTGACTCCCCATATGCAGTAAATAGAGACTGGCTAACATGTTAAGTTGCCCTTTCATCCCTTAATATTTTTTTCTGTATCCTGCAGAAATACTTCCAAGCATTATAGCTCACAAACAAGTGGCTGCTATGTGTTTTCTTCCCCTGCAGCCAGCCAAGGCTCCTCAACACCTTTGCATGTCACAGATTCCCCTGGATATTAAGAGACTGGTTGGTTGCTTCTACTTACACTATTGGAAGGTTGTTCCAGAACCTCATTCTTCTTGTCGCTTCTTTGAGGCTAACACAAGACCCAACCTTTGTTTCTATTGTAGTTGCAATTAGAGGACCACTGTATAATTTACCTTTACACACCACGTATCTCACAAAGTTTTAAATAAACGTTTGTTACACACCAAGCACACCACCATACAGTAATCCCTTAGCATACACAGTTCTCCATTTAATTGTGTGATGTAGTCATGTGTTTCTATGCAGACTCATTATTGTGGAGGAGGAGTATCACGCCATTGAAAAACATCCTGACAGCATGAAATCGTGACTGTGTGTCAGGCAAGAATTGTATAAGGTCAACTATACCTGTGGTATCTGAACACCCGCTGGGAAAAAAACAGTGGTCAGTTACATAACAGCACAATCCTCGTACCATTAGGTCACTGTGAGACCTAACCCATCCTATACAGTCCCCGGTCTGGTAAGAGGAAGCACCATTGGCATTTAGATCCCCCACCAGGCTGCTTACACAACTCCTAGTAGCACTGAAGGTCTGCAGTGGTAAAGTTTTGGGTGAAAGAATGCTACTTTTTTTTTCAAAGACTACTCATTTGTTCCCTTGTTTTATAACAGCCAATATTACTTAACATTAAAGAATGGCACTAGTATGCTTTCTTTCAATTATGTTTGCTTACTTTTATATAGTGAGCAAAATATTAAGAGTAAACTAAGACAAGTAAGTTCCAGCTGTGTTTATGAATCACATTGATTTTTCTGGGTCTCATGTACTGGATAATGCTACAAACGTTAGGAATCTGAAAAGAAAGGGAATATTTCCTACTGAAAAGTGAATTAGTGACATTTTCTTCAAGAAATATAAGGAGTTCCAAAGCATCCCTCTAATGTTATATCCAAGCAAGGTAACAAAATTGACAGACACTAACTTCTGTTAACATAGATAAATTGACTGCAGACTGCAACCCAAAATACTGCTATGCCATGGAAGAGACTTCCTCCTGGAGGGACACTGTTCCCAGCCATAGCAAGGTATAGGTCTTACATCTGAAATAAAAAAATGAAAGCTTTAAGTAGGATTCCAGAATTCCATTAGACCTGAAATGGCCGAGAGCTCAGGGATGTAAAACATGTCTAGCTCTCAAAATAGTGTGGGAAAAGATAATAGGAGTTGGTTGGTTCTTCATTCCCTTTCCCTCCAGCATGCAGAATACAGAGGAATACAGTTGATACACCCATGCTCATGAGGAGGTCAACTGTATTCCCCCCTCCTCTCTGTTCATGGCCTATGAAATCATTATGAAGACAGAAGGGCTGGAGTCGAGTGGTGCTTTGTTAAGTGTCAGAGTAACCCATCAGCAAGGAATACATATTGGGTAAATCCACATTAATTACCATTTCCAAATCAAGAGCTCACTGCTGAAGTAGATCACCCAGTGATCTGCTCAAAGCAGATCTTGTACTTTGGTTCACATTACAAACTCATCTTGGAGTAGACCAAGTGGATTCCTTTTGGATTAAACTCAACAGAAGAATACACTTCTGGAGCACACTTGGTATGTTCCATGCAGTAACAGACTCTCAGTCCATGGGACCAGACTAAGGCTAGCCTGAACCCTCAGGATGTGTACAGTGTCCTCAGCACCAACAGGTCCTCAGCACCAACTGTTCTGCTCTCCAGACTTCCTTCCATTGCACTGCACTACTCGCTGATGTGGGCATAGCCACCATCTTCCTATGAACCCCAAAACACTAAAGAAAAGGATACTTTCTTATCGCAAGAAAGTATGTTTTTACGTTTCAACCTAAAAATCCTTCAGGGTGAAGGAGCCAAGGCCATGCAGTAAAGATAGGAAGCCAGCTGGGAGCCAGTCCAGCTACCAGTGACTAGCAGAAGTTCAGTTTTCACTGTACAGTTACTTCCACCGCTCAGAGAGCATTATAAACATCCACATCAGAAACAGATTCTATCTTAGGCATGGCAAGTGATAGCATCAGATGTGAACAACTCTCAGACAATGCTCGAGTATTTTCTTGCCCAACAAAAGCTGAGGTAGGTTTACCTACCTAAACAAAAAGAAAGAGGGGGTCCCTCATGCATTTTGCTAGATCAGCTTTATATTACCTCTTGGTACACAGGTATGGTAAGAAAACCGACTCATCCATTCTGGGAGTTAAGAATAAGTTCAAAGGCAATTGTTTAGCTTTAAATTACTACACTGAGCAGAGACATCGTAACTCTAACTAGAGGGTTAATCAAACATTTTAACATGGACATCTGAATACAGAAAGGCTAGTAATGACACTCCAGTAGAGAAAATCAATCACACCTCCAGTTATAGCTGGTAATTAAAAAAAGATGGAGTATATTAGCCTTAAGAAATAAAAATGCACAGCATTTTGACAATTCCAACCACTACTGGTTTGAGTCACATTAAAACTCATCTCCCCACACATTTCCTGGGTACACATTCTGCAAAAGTTTGTTCCATGCAAGAATGGATCTGCTTCATGCAAATAAACAGAGTAAGACTGAAAAGTGTGCATAGGAGTATCAAACCTCATCTTAACTCCTCATCTAGCATCAAACTTGCAGAACAGAATTTCTGCCTATCATCAGTAGCTAATGAGTCTTAAAATGTTAGCTTCTATTTCTTCTGGGAAGACAAAACTGCTCAGACCTATGCCAGCTACGGGTATGCATACAGTCACAACCTGCCGGCTAGCAGTTCTTCCACAGAAACTCCTCAGCCTCCCCTTTGCCAGGAACTGTGAAAGACAATCATCTTCCCATCTCAAACTTTTACCTATCCCTCTTGATTTCCCATCCCAATACTGGGGCCTCCCTGTTCTGTTCACAAAGAACCCGTAGGCTTAAACTTTACTCCTTTTGTTCTAGATATCATCTCTTACTCCTGTTTCTCATGCTCTTTGGGTGTTTTGATGTCTGTACAGTCTGGAAACCTCTTCTGCCAGGAGGGGGGCATTTTTTTCTCCTTAAAATATGAAGGGTGCTTATGCCAAAGCCCTTGGCAGAATCTGGCCCTTGAAACATAAATCTCTGTGTCTGCTTCTCATTATAAGCCATTTCCACTAAAAAAACATTTTGGATGCTCTTAGTCTAGACAGCAGACAGTTCTCTCAGAATAATGTTGGATAGGATTGTAAAGCAACCAAATAATTTTTGTTTAAGACTGATTCACTGCACATTCAGCATATCAAACCAAATTCCCACGGAAGTCCAATACTCCATTAATACTAATTTCAAGCCTTTCTAAATTGAAAATAGTGTAATGACTTTGGAGGAACCGTTCCTACCTAGCGGATCCTTAAGCTGGGAAGGTAAAATTCCTTTAGTGGATCACAACCCAACAGACTATAAGAGCTTTGAGCTCTAAGTGTCCAAGAATCTGCATTTTAATAAACCTCAGGTCACATGTGTGTCCAATCTGGTGAGAACTATTCATTTTAAAAACTTTAAGTAGTTAAACATGATAGGTTGCAACAGCCCAGCTGATGAATACATAAGTATCTGATGATCAAAAGATCTTCTCCAAGCAATAGTGAATCGTTAAGTAAATATGTAGTAATTTTCATCTAGTTATTATGCAGACTTTGGTCTGGAAGAACATTTTTAAAGCTATTTTTTAAAGAAATAACTGCAAGTGACACCAAAATCTGAAGGTTTAGCCACAGTCTTTAGAGAAAGACCATCGTCAAACTAACAGCGGCTTCAGTTGAAACTAGCTTAATGAAAGAGTAAGAATCTTAGGGATCAAGTCAAACATAGTATCAGTGGCTGGCCAATTTAGGACCTATAAAGAGCATTTTGGGGATTGTGGGGGAAGTTGTGTCCACCTGGCCCAGATGCTTGGGAATTATCAACAGTCACAGCTCAACTGAACCCAGCGAAACTATAAAATCTTATTCTGACTGATGTCACACCTCTTCCATCTTTCCTTTTTTTCCAAATAGTGAAGGAAAATGGAAGACTATCAGGAAATATAGTTATGGACAAAGCTTTTGCTCGCCACTGTGCCCAGCTAACACTAGTAGAACTAAAAGGTGCCATACAGTACAAAGATCTTCTGGAAATACATTAGTGGATTTCAGTCCAGCTTTCAGGACATTGGATCATCTTACAAAATCCATCATTACCCTTTGACAGCACTCAGTTTAATAGGTGGCAATTTCAAAGAGCAACCAGGGACTGAACTGCAAAAAACCTCAACTTTAAGAAAATAACTATATATAGTATTTTCTCTATTTTTTATCTTTATAGGAGAGCAAATCCATAACAGTGGATGGAATGGACCACTTAAGCAAGGAAAATTCCAGCTTGCTTGCTCTATATTTGTAACATATTTGGCAAAGACAGGCAAAGATGAGTT
>VYZW01000023.1:40635-88602 GCA_013401315.1 Balaeniceps rex
ACTTGAAAGTAACACTGTACAGCACCACAGCGAGGCTATGGGAATATCATCTTCAAAATAGGGGCTCTGAGAAAGCCAAATGAGAAGTGTTGAGCAACAGGATATTGTACATGCAGTCCATGCACTCATCCTCCGGAGCAGGAGTTACTAATTATCTCCTAGTATTGCAGCAGCACACACATAGGCTCCCCGGTATGAGAACTGTGCTAGGAGCTGTACATGCCAAGGTTAAAAAAATGAAATGAAGTGAAGTGAAGTGAAGTGAAGTGANTGCATTCTCAGGGTTTTTTTCTCTTCTTTAAATAAACATACAGAGGTTCTTTAAATAGTCCTCTCTGCACTAAGCATAAGTGCAACAAAAGATGTGCAAAGGCTGCAAAACACAACAGAGCACCAGAAAAAATAGATTAAACCCTTGAGTGAATGAGTCTTTCTGTCCTGACCAGCAATGTTCTGGTAGGGTATTAAAATGCTCTCACCTCACTCATAAGCTCTCCTCCAAAAAGCTAGTAAAACAAAAGGCTTTTGAGCACTTTCTAATAGTCACCAGGTCTGTCAAAATAAAGGAGGGGCTATATACACTGGGTATATACACCTTGCTCGTTCTCCTTTCCCAGTTGAACATAGAAAGACTTTAAGTGTCTCTGCAGGTCTCAGGTATAATGGTGTCTCCCCTGGGAAGATGTTGTCCCCCAGCCATGGCCACGCTACATAGATAAGAACAAACAGATTGAATTACACACAGCCTGAAAGTTGATGCAAATCTCTGAGCTGCAATTCATCCAGGTTGAGCAAAAAAGGCCACCGGTGTCCTGATACTTCCTATCTATTTTTCATGCTAAATTCCCAGCTTATGTGCTTTCCCTGTCTTTTTCTGGGCTAAATGTCAGCCTCCCTGTCCTCATCCCAGTTAAATACTAGGTGAGTTGTATAAGGATGCCAAGCAATTCATACTACTATGTTCTGTAATGCCTGTTTTACTCTGTTTATGTCTCTGCAGAAACCTTTTTTTTTCAAATTTTGCCCATTCTTTCAAGACTGGAATGTGACTTGCTTTTTTAAAATGCCCTTTGTTCTGGACTTAAATCCCCTTCTGGTCGTTTTATTTACTGGGAAAAACTTGAAAACATAGCCCAGGCATACAGCAAACAAGAATCAGAAAGCGAGCAAAAGGAAGCCCAAATTTACTTTGAGAACATCTCATGATTTTTTTATTCAGTCTCATGATTAGTTAGGAACAGGCTGACTCATGACGTTCGAGTGCCCTGGCTCAGCAATACTGTTTTTGCTGTCAGAATGCCTGTGTACGTCCTCTGGTCCCCACGCTCCTTCATCTCACCCTCGGCTGATTTGCATTGCTGGGGAAATACATGATTACAAAAGTTAAAGGAGAGTAATGAAAAACAATTTGGATCTAAAGAACATGACTTGGAGAGGTCTATTCTGTACTGGCTGGCTTCTGTTCCTAAAGGCTTCCCTTCAAATTCCCAGTCGTAAATCTACACTGTAAAAAGGCATCATGAAAACAAATGTGATCTTACTAAAAGGGCTAGCCCAGCGACTTTCTGTCCTCGTTTCCCTCAGTGATGAATCCCTTTAGGATTACTTTGCAGCAACCAAGTTAAACAAGCAAACAAGTTTTGCTGGGATCCAAGTTTTCCCTCACTTGATGCTACGGGACTGGAAGTGAGCCTGTTGGTCTCTACTCTTCCCTTCCATTTCTCAACTTGTGTTGATTTGTTACAATGTCAGTGATACAATGCTTTGTGTTAATCTTTTTTTCTTAATTATCTCTATGTTAGGCCCTGAAACACATGACTTACCTTGCTGAATGCATTCCACACTCATCTGCTCTGAAGCGATAGGAAAATACAAAATGTGTTTGCTACTAACAATATTTTTGCATCTATCTGATGTAAAACATTCTCAGTTGTTGGTTCAAATATTATACATAAGATACTAACAGGAATCCAGCAGTAATCATAAGCAGAATAGCAACCAGAGATCTAGCTTCAGGTCTGGGCATCTGTTTTGCAGTATGAAATACCATCAGTTTTGAAACACAATTCTGCAGCTCACATGAGATTAGAACCACTGAAATCAATGAATTCCTTTATTCAGCCTTAACGCGCATTGACTTCAATGAGGCTTGCCTAAGGACATGCAGGGTTCGTTCCAGTGGTCCATCTTGTTTGAGTGCTAACTGCAAGACTGGGCTTACAGCTTGCCTTTCATGCAAACGGTAGTCCTGACCCTTTTTAAACCTAGGAGATCTTTATTTTCACCAAAGCCAGATCTGGGCTCAGTACACCAACAAGGTAGCAAAATTAGCTTTTTAGCTATACAATGACAAGAATTATAAATAAAATAATAGTGGAACAAGAGAGAAATTCAGTGAGAACAGGGTAAGAAGAAGTCATGTTTTCATTAGCCACATGTTGAAAGGGAAAAATTTATATTTGGTCCCAGTCTTGAACACCATAATAGAAACATGATATTCTCAGGAGGAATTCGGTGAGCACAAATACGGGATGGATGTCTTGACATGATGCAGCTACATAGAACAAAGAGCTGCAGAAAAAACATTTGTGGCAAATGTGTTAAGCAGGAGCCACAAAAGAAACTGTTTAAACCAAGTTCACCTAACTCTTGCAATATAGAAGGTTGCAGTGGAGAAACTCCGCTTCTACTCAATTCTGCACTCAGCTTTGGGAAATCAAAGAATTCTAGAAATGAGTCCACTCTAATCAACAAATGGTTTAGAAAATGTATCCTCCTTCCTTCTTACCTTGTACGTAATCTGAAGGCACCTGAATACCTGAACATAGAATCATAGAATGGTTTGGGTTGGAACGGACCTTGAAAGGCCATCTAGTCCAACCCTCCTGCAGTGAGCAGGGACATCTTCAACATCTTCTAGCAAATATGGAAAAATGTTCTTCATCTGGCTCTAATTCATAGTTCCTATACCAGAGCTGAAGAAGCTCTCAAGCTTGTCCTATAGAGAGGGTATATCCTCAGGATGGACTAAAAAATGCAGGATAAAGGTTCACTGTTCAAGCAAACATCCTGGCAGAGCTTTGTCACCACTAGATGACTAGACTGCGACTCATACTACAGCTCAGCCACAGGAATCGGCGCAAACCCACCACTACCGTCACACACGCACACAAAACACACCAGAGCTTGGAGTTCAAACAGAAGATAGGAAGCTTGGATATTTCTCCACTGGAACAGGTGCAAAGGTGAAGATGGGGGAATGGAGAGAACCTGCCACCATCCCTCCACCACTCAGTGGATGGCACCAGGAGGTGTTTGGAAAAGGAAGGAGGTAGCAACATGATGTTGGGGGAAATTGGTACTTGTTCTTAGGAAGAAAGTGGATCTGGGAAGAAAATGTGGCCCCAAGGGCCCCATCTGAGACTTACTGCCTCCTTACCATCTCCTTCTTATGGCTGGGGTTTGAAGTCACAAATCTGGCTCAAAACTCTGTTTGTTATACTATGTGTGATAAAAGTATAACAACTGTCTAAGCCCTGCTTGGTTGATATAAAAATACCACTTTGATATCAATTTTAATTTCAGTGAAAACAATGCTGGTCATTAATATATTTTAACAAACCTCGGTAAGGCTGAAGCCCAGACTTCAGAGACAAAAGTGAAGGTATAATGGCGCGAAACAGGTTGGACTGTTACCTTTGTTACAATTCAAAAGTGAACAGAAAACACTGATGTGAAAACTATAGATTTAAAACTATTCTCTCCAGAATGGTTATGTGCTATCAGCAGCACAGGCAAATATTTTTTTAATATATACCAGTAAACATCTTTAAAATAAAAATCATGACAAGGTATCCTAGGACACCAAGGACAAAATACTGTGATGAAATCTACAGCTGAACAAGAATAATTTGCTCTGTGAAGCCAGCCAGAGAAGTTAATCTAATTTACCATTTAAAATAAAATTCAATCTCATGTATATTGACAACATATTTGTCTTTTATCACACAGACAATTGTGTATATTGACATTATGATTGTCTTTTATTACACAGACAACACACAGTGGATACATGACATTTATATATCTATATATGTCTATGCACACGCACACACGTGCTTAGGTACCTATACACACACACTCTCGCACATATATGCATGCACCCCCATGGTTACATTTAAGGTCTACTACTAAGTTTTGCTTTAGTCAGTCAAATCTGGCTTCTAAACACATGCACACACCGTAGCGCACAACTGTGTGAGTTGAATCAGCTCCCCAAGGAGCAGAGGCTTGGCAAGCAGCTTCCTTAGTTCATTATAATCACCACTTCCAATCTCTTGTTAGAGAGAAACTCTATCACCAGGATTCTTTAGAAACCCAAGGCCAACACCTCTTCATTTAAACTGGCATCACTTTGCTGAAGTCAAAGGTGTAAATGAGAGGGCAGTGTTTATAGGAAGATGACTTAAAACTGAAAATTTTTAACATTCTTTTTAAAGCCTTGATAAGGTTTCAGCTTCCACCAGATCTGTGTTAGTACTAACCACTCTTAAACCAACAGGTTCAATATTAATTAAACAAACCTCTTTCTCCCTAGTGTAAAAACACAGGGACTAAAAATAAACCTGTTACAAAATATGCATTTTGTTTATACATATTTACACAGGCCTCAGATCTGTATATATGCAGTACCAGAAGGATAAAGCCATCTGATGCAGAAGATCAGTAAAGCAATCTGTAGGCTCTACAGGGGCCAGAAAAGAAACATTTGTATGGTGACAAACAACATCATGCAAGACATGCGTGTGCTTTAGTTTCTGATGGAGAAATAGTTGCATAAGCTGTGTATCTGGAGTGACTGGCAACGATCTTGTTCATCCCTGCACACAAAAGAACAAAGTATCATCTCTCCTCTATGTATTTATTAAGATTTCAAAGCTCAGGGCTACATCCTTCCTACTTCAGGATTTAACTGTTTTGGCTTCTTTTTCCCTTTTCCTTTTTTTTTTTTTTTTTAAATGTATCTCTGGAGTTTGATTTTGGAGGCAGCCTGTTCCCCCTTATTTTCCATGATCTGCCTCTTGCAGCCCTGCCCCTTTTGCATGCTCAATGCACAAGATGTGTCAGCAAAGTGAATACGTGGGGTTTCCCCCCGCCCCTCACTGAGGAGGAATGTGATGGGGGAGGAAGAAGAGTGGAAAAGCCTTTCTTCTCCCCCCTTAAAGCCTGCTGGGAAATGTAGTCCAGCTGCAGCTGCCTTGGAACAAAAGAGAGCCGGGGCTGCCGTGGGGAGGGTCTCTCTGCTGCGGCCCTTACCCGCAGTCCCCATGCAGGGCAACTTGCCGAGGGCATCGTGGCAAAGGGAGTGGGTGGGAAGGAAGGGAGGAGGCCGCAGGAGAGCTTGCTCCCTCAAAGCACCTTGGCTTCATTGTTCTTGGGGTTTGGCCAACTTCGTGGAAAAGCCTTGTCCACACATGTGAACTGCCGTGGGCATGCTAGAAGTGGGATGGGGGTACCACCCGCCACCCTGCTTGGTGTGTTAGGGCTTGAGCAACGGGAATGGCTGCTCCTAGTCCTAGGGCTGCCAAGCAGGAAAACTTTCGCCCTGCTTTTTGTTTGTATATAAACGGGAGCAGGAAAAATTCTCCCTTGGATTTGATTTCATTTTTGTGCCTCCAACTTCGCATCTCGCCAGGACAACACAAGATTCTTCTCAGCTTTTAACACATTCATTTAAATATTTCTAAATGAAAAATTAAGGGGGTGTTCTTTCACCATTATTGTTGGTATTTTCAACCTACACCCAGTTGCGTGATTACCCCCTACATCACTACTACCACTCGTCATCTCTTTATTTCTGTATTTATTTTCTAGCTAGGGAAAAAAAAAAGTGAAGCAATTTCTTCCTGTCAGCCTCCCGGGCAAGCAACTGTGGGGGTAGAAAATGCAAATTCTTGGAAGTCCTCTGGGATTTCTTTTTTTTTTTTTTAAAGGAAATCAGGTGCTCAGCCTCGTGCTTTTAAAGGAGCGGGGCATTGGCTCTTGACAATGCAAAGGCTTTTGCTAACGTGTAGCCAGGAGTTTTCCTAGTGATTCTTTCCCAGCGACTACAGCACATGCAAGGCAATAGCCCGGATCTTCTTCTCTCGCTCTCTCTTTTGCCTTGGTAATTACTTTAAGTTTCAGCTCCCCCCCCCCCNACCTTGGATCCATAGTTTCTGCTGATGACTCTCTGCTCCTTCCCTCCAGTACATCAGCTGTTACTTTTCATTTCATGGCTCACTGGTGAAACTCTTGAACTCTTTTTCTCTTTGCATGTCCAACCTGTTTTCTTCCCCACATGCTTTTGACTTTTCTCAAGGTCTCGTCTTTTATCACATTAAATAAGCCGCTGGGTGCGTGTGTTTTAGCGGAGCGAGGGGAGGAGGAGGAGGAAGGACAGCCAGCCAGGCATGCCAGATCCTTCGGGTAGCAGGGAAAGCGTCCGGGGGAAGGGGAGGGATGCTCCGGCCTCTCCTCCTTGCCTTGCTGTGGGAGGTGGGAGAGGAGGGGGTGCATGGCGGCGGCTCGCCAGGACGGGGGTTTTGTTCTAAACCCAGGTCTGGCAAAGTGCGCCCAAGTTCAGCCCTCCCCTTACGCACCGACACCGCAGCCCTGGGCTTGCTCAGGACTGCTGCAACTCAAAGAAAGCGGAGAAAAGAAAGCTCCACCTCCTCCAGGTCCACAGGAATAATTTTACACCACCACCCTCCCTATCCCCCCCTCTCCATCCTTCGGTCTCAGCCGGAGGGGTGCAGATGGGTCGGGTAAACATTGCACCGCCGCTAGATCTCCGCTGTTCGTACCTCTGAGGGCACCGCTCCGGCCGTAGAGGCGGGAGCAGCAGTGGGCTTCCTTGCGTTTCGCTTTTTTTTTTTTTTTTCCTTTTAATAACCGAAGCAGCAACCGGCAGAGACTACATGAAAGGAATGATCAGCAGGCACTCATCGTCAGCGTGTCAGGTGGGGGAAGGGAGACACATCCGACTGATTTAGTGACTGGCTGGGGAAAACAGGCTTTGACTGGGGAAGGGGTCTGTTTGGGGGGAAGGGAGAGAGGGGAAGGGTTAAGGAAGGAGCATCTGCTGAGATGAGCAGGCAGCCCTGGAAAAGCGGCTCTGCCCTGCGCTCCCTGAATGGGGGCTGCACAAGCATCCCCAAAGCAGCTCTCCCTCTCAGTCACTGCTTGGAGGGAACCGGGAGCCCATGCCACCACAGAGGTCCTGGATGTCCAGCTTGGAAGAAACCATGAGGACTCCCACCGACTTTGTCCATCAGACAGAGCCCCGCTGCCACCAGCCTCGCTTGGAGCTCCTGAGAGCACCCAGAGGGCAGGGTGGGTGTGTGGGTACCACCTCCTGTTCTCTCTTTGATTTTTACAGGAACTACAAACCCTGTAGTCAGAAATGAGATGAAGATTAGGGTTACTCCGTTTCCCCCCCACGCATACTCTGAAAACCACTGCTGCCATTTTTAATGTGTACTTAGATAACTTTTTCTGTTAACCGATATCCCCCATCTTTCTTCTCTTTCCCAGCCAGCTTCAGTGACTCAGTGTCGCTTAGAGATGCAAGCTGAAGCCATGGCCTGTCCATGGAGTACAAGGACATGGCAGTCACCATGCTGCCCCCAGCCACAGACTTTGGTCAGGAGAAGCACTGAACACGCAACTGGGAAATCATCTCCTTATGGGGCAAAAGCCATATTGCAGTGGGGGAACAGAGCAGGAATAGAGGGGATCATTTGCAGTGGGATTGCGAGAGAGGGTAGGTCACAAATGCATAGGGAAATGGACTTCAGTATTTCTACCATCCACAGTTTGCTGAAAGAGAGACTTTAGATGTCTGCCTCCAGGGGAGACTTCCAAATTGAAGGCCAAAGGGTCCTTAATGCTGCCTGAAACATCCCGGACTCAGACAGGGATGTGATTTAAGAAGTGCCTTTCTCCTCAGAGTTTCTTGTTAATCTTAAGCAGATTCTGCTCCGCTTGCTGACTTTGGTGGATGTTATTCAGAAGCTCCCTAGCTCTTCCAGTCCACATTGCATTTGTATCCCAGCATTGCACCTAAAAGGCTGCAAGTTCCACTCTGTAGCTGGGCGCACAGAAATGAAGTATGGCAGCACTTCACATGGGAGAGCCACCTCCACCACAGAGGTGGGTGCTGCACCACAGCAGCACCTTAGCTGGGAGTGCCATGCTCTGCTTTCTCTCCTGCTTCCATTCACACACTCCTGTTCCCCATCACCACCTTCCCTGCAGCAAAGTAAATTGCTTTTCAAAACAGATTTTTTTTTTTCCCATATTCTCATCCCTTTGAAGTGCCTAACATTAACGCTAGCCATGGAAAGGTGGTCATCTGGGGAGTTGACAACTACAGGAAGAAATTACTGGTTACATTGAAGACGACATTTCCCTTGCTAGTGCTAAAAGAATTTCAATCTCTTCCTTGTTTGTTCCTTTTATCCAGATGTGTAAAGCAGCACATTTCCACATACCAAGGTGCTGCTAAGTGTAATCTGTATTAGCAACCTACAGTACTTCATTATACCTTATTCTAATTCTGTACCACCCTTAAGATACAGCTGTACTTCGGTGACAAAAATAAGAATTTCTGAACACAGTGTTCAGTACACACGGCTACAGCGTTCCAAATGGTGACAGCAAGTGCAACCTTTTCACAGAAATAAATGATAAGAAAAACAGACTTCTCATGATTATAACTTAGAGTTAAGAAAAAACTAACAAGCTTGAATCCACTTGTCAGCTGGGTCCAATAAAGAGTCTCTGACATTTTTAAAAGGGGCAGAAAACCATCTTTCCGTAGTAGACCAGCCCTCTGCATGCTGTGGAAATAAGTGTGTATATGATAGATCTAATAATAGGTAGCTGTCATGGTGATGGGTGCCCAGAATAACTAGTATACCCCCTCTGCCTCTCTCTCTGCTTTCCTCTCCATCTCCCACTTATTCAGCCTGTATGTCCCCCCAAACTCTCCTCATCAAACTCAGTGGAGACCCTGGACTACCTCATCTGGCCCTATTTGCACAACTGGATCCTAAAGGGTGATGTACTGGCAGCGACCCTAGGCTACCAAAATAAATTGGGCACAGGCTGTCTGTACAGAGATAAATCACACTGGCACAGTAGCCAAAGAAAGTCACAGAGCTGCTCCAATTGATGAACACTCAGTGGATGCAAAATTCGCGGAGACCAGGTCAGGCTGACCAGCCCAGCCTCTCACTGGTGTTAGGGCAAGAGAAGGAACGTGGGCTGTGGAAATAGGGGTGGGGAAACAAGAGAGAAAAGTGTAAGGTTTCCTCTGGCAATCCTAAGGAAATGTCTTCCCTGTGCCAAGACAAACTTCAGTGTAATCTTTGCATTTCCTACAAAATCACCCAACTCCTACTTCCCTCTCTCTCTCTCTTTTAAGGACATCAGTATTTTTCAGTCATAAAAGAGTCTTTGTAATGTACTCATTTTGTGAGGCCTTTTGTTACCTCCATATAATTCTCCCAGACAATTATTATCACAGCCATTGTTACACAATCCAGTTAAAGTAGTTCTTCTGCGCCTCCGTCTCTTTCTCCTGCTACAAAATGAAATGTTTGAATGAAGAGTTACATTCCTCAAGATAATGAACTCTCCGAAAGGAAGGTAATGGAAAGTACATATTAATTAACAACACTAAATTGTGGGATGGTATTTATATCACGTTGAGAGATTAGGAATGGAGAAAAAGAGTTTTGTTTGTTTTCTCTGGAACAGGCCATCTTATTAAAAAAAAAGAAAGAAAAAAAGAAAAAACCCAACCCAAACCAGGAATACACAAACCCTTTTCTCCTATTCAGCTTTTCTGCAGAAATGAGTAAGTGTACACATTTCCTGTCAGTTGATGACTCCCTAGAGGATGCTGTGTCACTGACCACTGACAAGTGAGAAAATTTCAAATCCTCTCCTAGAAGTATCATAATATCCCACCAAGGACATTTTACTTTGCTTTCTGCATCACTGGAATAGACAGGAGAATTACAAAAGCTTCACTGCATCTAGGTTTGAGGCAACACTGTCCCTTGTGGTTAGACTCGTAGGGGCAGAAGGTATGTGCTTCCGCTGTCTTTGGATACCTCTCCACACAAAGAGTGGTCCGAGACTGGCTCCAAGAGCAGCACAGTACAACCAGGTGCAAGCACAAGCCTTTCCAAATCACATTGATTATATATACCTCCCATTTTCACTCCACATTTTCCAGGTGTCCCAGAAAGTCAGCTGCACCGCTGCTAGCAAAACATCTTCCTCTTCCTGCAAGACCAGTCCCTCTGAGGAGCATGTGACGGGCATTTCAGTCTCTAGCCCAAAAGAGACTGCAGTCAATACAACTGTTAACTTCCAGAAGTCTAGATCAGATCAGTGCTTGAAAGCCTTGTCCACACGACAGAGCATTTTTTCATACTGCTCTGCCAGTGTAATCGTATCGCTTGTGCTCCCTTGAGCAGATACAGCATCCTGCCAAGGGAAAGAGTAGCTGCAACCACACTGGTAGTTTTGTCAGGACTGTTGGTGTCAGCACCCCCAGCACACAAAGCAGTGAAAAGTAAATGTGAATAAATTAATATTAATTTAGGAAATTGAAAAACTTCCAGATGATGTCTTCAGAACCCAAAGTTGTTGTGTTTAGGCCATTTTAGGGCTTCAGTTTCAGCTGCCATGAGCTCTTACTCAACCTACAGGTTTTTTGAACATGGAAAACTTCACTACTAAAGGTGTCTCAGTTTGGGACACACCTTCAGATGTTTTTTATTCAAGTTTGGCTTTTTTTCACTGAGTTCTAAGCAAGCAACTAAATTGCTTGTCCAAAGAAGGGCAACGAAGCTGGTGAAGGGTCTGGAGAACAAGTCTTATGAGGAGTGGCTGAGGGACTTGGGGTTGTTTAGTCTGGAGAAAAGGAGGCTGAGGGGAGACCTTATCACTCTCTACAACTACCTGAAAGGAGGTTGTAGTGAGGTGGGTGTCGGTCTCTTCTCCCAAGTAGCAAGTGATAGGACGAGAGGAAATGGCCTCAAGTTGCCTCCCCTCAAGTTGGGGAGGTTTAGATTGGATATTAGGAAAAATTTCTTTACTGAAAGAGTGGTCAAGCATTGGAACAGGCTACCCAGAGAGGTGGTGGAGTCACCATCCCTGGAGGTGTTCAAAAAACGTGTAGATGTGGCACTTTGGGACATGGTTTAGTAGGCATGGTGGTGTTGGGTTGATGGTTGGACTAGATGATCTTGGAGGTCTTTCCAACCTTAATGATTCTATACTATTCTATTCTAAAACATAACTCTAGCAAGAAAAGACTTTAAAAGCTTTAATGTCTTCCACACTTAAACTCATCAATTTCTTAGCCAGAACATTTTTCAAGAATTGAGGAAACCCTCATGTGCCAAAAACCTCCCTGTTTTTTCAGTTATACCAATTATTCTGAAAAAACATTCTGTATCAAATTTATATTCCCACACCATGCAACAATGCTATAGTTATAACATGGACAGAAGCCATCTTCTCTATGTTCACAAACCAGGTAGCTATTTGTGGCTCTAAGTTTAAAAAAAAAAAAAAAAAAAAAGGGGGTTTGAAAGCNAGGAGATTGTAGCGAGGGGGGTTTTGGTCTCTTTTCCCAAGTAACAGGTGATAGGATGAAAGGAAATGGCCTCAAGTGGCAGCAGGGGAGGTTTAGATGGGATATTAAGAAGAATTTCCTCACAGAAAGGGTTGTCAAGCACTGGAACAGGCTGCCCAGGGAAGCGGCTGAGTCATCATCCTTGGAGGTATTTCAAAGACATGTAGATGTGGTGCTTAGGGACATGGTTCAGTGGTGGACTTGGTAGCACTAGGTTAACGGTTGGACTTCATGATCTTAAATGTCTTTTCCAACCTAAATGATTCTATGAAAGACTGACATGGTTTCAACCTGGCTTAAACTCTACTTCAAGCCTTGTCTGACAGCAGGAAGCAGATACTACTTTTCGTTACACCAGGCAAGTTCTGTGATGTGGCTCCAGATTCAATCCAGCAGGAAAGCAAGACTCTGGTTTGTTTAAATGCTGTAATTAGAGTCTTTCTGACTGAGGATGATCCTGATGAGTGTAGCTGGTATAGACATCAATCTAAATATAGACAGGCTTCATGTGACTGTGTGGCAGATGTCAATTTGCTATTTAAACCCTGCTCTCCCTGTGACTTGCAAAGAAGAAATAAATGATCAGAGGAAGAGGGAGACTCCAAGATCTTACCCATTTAATCATATGCAAAGTTAAATCTCCTTGCAAAACTTGCTAAAAATCAGTAACAGCAGTTGAATGGCATGGGAAATGCACATCTGAAGACCAGAGTGAAATTATGACTTTGATCGTGTCATCTTAATCTCAAAAGTATATTTGCCCCTCAGATAAAAGGAGAACAGGATCACGTGCAACTCTGTCCACCTGGCGTTCACGTGGACCAGCTGACAGCTAGTGCCACTTAAAAGAGGAGCTGTCTGGCTCCTGTGGCATGACAGCATGGTTCAAATAGAGCAGAGACAGTGAAGATTGTGCACCGTAGTATTAGGGCAGAAGTGAAAGTAGGAATAGAAAGTTTCCATTTCTACCACTATTATCTCCAAGATACATTGCAGCACATTGACTTAAATTAAAAATAAGTCTAATAGTAAATGAGCAGTAGCTTAAGTGCCAAAGAAAAGTGACCCTAAATCTGATGCAATATGGTAGAATATACCAATAGTTTTTAATCTATATGCCTTTTAACCTGAATTCCCCCAAACAAGGTCTCTTACTAGACACAGTGAGTAAAATAGATACTAAGGCGAATAGTGAAAGCCTGTTATTGCTCATCTTGATTTTTTTTTTTTCCTGCTAGGAAATGTCCTCTGTAAAAGACATCCTATCTGCAGGTCAGTTTTAGAAAGAAACACATTGCTTTGCTGTAGAGAGCCAAATTTTGCACTGCCTCATATTTCACTCAAATATATTAATCTCAAAGCGGAATTTTCTAGAGTGATGGATCCCAAATCAGACTTGGCAAGAGGAGTGGAAGAGAGGATGGTATGGGAAGCCCTGTATCTCCTGTACCTCTGCGGTGAGAGCTGTGACCACTTATTCGAGACACCATGGGTAATAGTAGCAACACAATGATGGAGATGAAGCTGTAATTCCTCCTTACAAGAGACCCGTGTATCCACAGTGCCCAGGAAGATGGGTGCGCAGCTCTGAGATGGTGCCTGCCCCAGCTTCCTCTGGCCAAGGAAATGTGCCTGAGAGCAACACTCACCCACCCAGGTGTCTCTGTGGACAGTCTATTCCCCTTGTCTTTTTCATACAAATAATCGCGTTGGCTTCACGGAGTAACCAAAAGGGTTTCATCAGTGGTGTGTGATTCCCCCGACAGTGTTGAAAAAGAAAGAAAAAGGACCTTCTGCTTGCTGTTTGTTCCTCAGAGTAGTAAAAAAAGTGTGATGGCATCATGGAAGTTATTTTAGGTTTACATCCATCAGGAATTCAGTCAGAATCTGTCCCATTGTATCAGATAACCTAATAAGCTACAGACAGTGTTGACATTTGTACTGCTTATTCTTTATAATTAATTTTTTTATTAAGTTACCAGCCAATAAAACAGTTCCTCCATTGAAGAAATTGACCAAAATTGTTTTCACTGATGACTCCATCATTTAAACTTATTTTCCAGCACTGATATAAAGTTACTATTTTCATTCGGATAGAAAGTATTTTCACTACTTCTGTATAGTGTTATAACCTTAACAGTTTTCCTTGTATGCTAGTGAATCATACCTGAGCCTTGCTCAGTTGCATGAATGCCGAAGCAAGAAACGCTTCTCTATATACTTGACTCAGCTTTACTTCAAAGACTTCATCCGTTTTCTTCAACATAGCCCGGAACTGCAAATTTTAACAGGGGAGCAACTTGTTATTGGACATACCTCGAATGTTAATATATACTAGCAGACAATATATGTTCTTTTTCCTTAAATGAAATTTTGCCTGTGAGCCTCTTAGATTTCTAAGTACGGAAGTTATGTCACTAGTGGGAATCAACACCACCAGACTTACAGCTTACCTAAACGTGGAAGTTCAATCACATTAATTTAAAAAACAAATTATGGAGATATAATCACAAACAACTAACTGAAAATATCTTAAGATGTTACCAGAACAGCAAATAGGATAAGTTCATTTTACTTTGCATTTGAAACAGGAAAATACACATGGTCAGTTATCACAGCTCAGCTGAAGGGTGGTAACTTTCTAGAGCAATTGAATTCAATTGTTGAGGACCATCTGACCACATCATATCGATTTTTTTTTTTTTTTGGCATGATAGATAAAAAGAAAAGTCAGGTAAAAACTTACTTTGTGTTCCCCCAAATGAACACTTTTTATTCATCAAACCACATCTCCAGAAAGAAAAACCCAAACTGCACAGAACTGAAACTATATTTTTGGTGCCAAACTAAATATTTAACTCAACCTGAAATATTTTGTTTTCCTGGCCTATTCATCTCTTAAAACATGCTTAACAGCATTTTTAAAATGAAGCATTATTTCTAAACACAAGATAGTAACTTTGGTAGTTTAAAAAAAAAAAAAAATCCAGATTTTCCTACTTTTTTAACCAAAACCCCACTTTTCAATAGGTAAACTCTGTGTTTGAAAATTTTACTAGTTCTACCGCTGAGAGATCTTCTATAAAATACCATTTTTCCATGCAAACACTTTACCTCATTTATAATCAAAGGAACACTGGCCTGAGCTGTCAGTCAAACTTAAAAGGGCCATTTGTGATAACATTAGAGAGACCACATGGGAAGATTTTGTCATCCTGGTAACAAAGGCCTTGAAGCATGACTTTGCCTTAAGAATGGGTACTTTTAGGATTGAATTTGGGATATGCAGTCTCTCAGATGCATTTATCAGAAATGCTTTGTTTCAGGTAGAATAATCTTGGTTTCCATTTCTGTAACTAAACAGAAATTATAAGGCCTGCCAACAATTTTTTCTATTTGCTTGTCTACTTTCTCAAAGGTATTTTTGTAGGGCTTTCAGTAGAGAAAAGCTAAGGAAGATTTAAAAGCATTGATGTTGAGCACACTGGTCATTATTCCTAAATTGCTTACACAGTTATTTAAGTGCTAAATGCCAACTGTCAACATGAAAATTGCCTAAACAGGTTTACATAGCCTCCCTCCTTAGTGTTTACAAACTTGACTTGCTCCATAACCTCCATAGCTGTTTTTTGCTGGGATGGTTTTCAGTCAGATAATAGGGAAGTGGCAGAAAAAAGGAGACGTTGGAAGGGAGATGAGTAAAATTGCAAAGACCCTGTATGTAGCCTATATGTCTTATAGGCTGCTCTTCCCCGATGCTGTGGTAAACCCAGGAATAAGCAGACCACAGTCACCAGCAGCAGGAAGAGAAGAATGTTTCACACAGCCTGGAGATGACAAGTCCCTTCCCGGGTGTCTGCAGGTCTGGAACGGGGGATTCCTAAAGGACCTGTCAGGAGCAGCAGTCTCTGAGCCCCCAGGTGACAACCTCCATGGGAAACATGGGGAACGGTCTTATGCCATCTCAGGGGGGTGTCCAGCACACCTGGGGACTCCTCACAAAACTGAACAAGAAGGTTCGAGAGTGTCGTAAGTACAGCAAAGCAGAAGAGAGAAGAAAGTTCAGACAGCATCAACGGGAGTGAGAGTAAGGGCCCGATCCGGCCCCTGCGCACTCCGCTGCCAGAACTCCTGTCAATGCCAACAGGAGCAACGCTGGACTCAAAGGGGAAGAGCGACTCAGAGCACTCTCTGCTTTATGAAAACTTTTTCCCTATTAGCAGTTTCACAGCCCATTTGCTTTGCCTTTTGGGGTGGTTTTTTCCCATCTTCTTCTCTTTCATGTAATTTTTGGAGTTTTTCCTACTTCAGCTGAATGGTACGAAGAGCTGAGGTTGCATTTTTTTCTTGCTTGCAAAACAGTTTAAAATATTGCAGAGCAAGAGCCAATCGGAGCAGAGAGGTTACAACAACCAGTCGAATGAGAGAGATTCACATATTTTCCATCTCATTAAAGAAACAGCAAATCCCTGTGCTCTGGCTGTCTATTAAAGGTGCCAGAGCACCAGGCTGTCACTGGGAGCTAGGCAAATTAAATACAGAGCTACCCACAAGGAAAAGCGACCAGCCTCAATGCCTTCAGTGGCATTATGGTCCCTGGAAGAGCCACAGCAATCCCACTTCGGTGCAATCCTAGTTGTTCTTGCCTCTCCATCTTCCCTCTTCATTTTGTGTGGGAAACTGTACTTAGCTGGACTGCACATCTGACAGCCCTCCTAATCCAAGGAAGTTTGCACAGCGGTGGCAGCATTGCCACCTTTCAATCCCCCTGCAGAGCTGAGAAACGACACATCATCTGAGGTGCTCTGCCCTCCCACTTGGCCCTCACACTGCTGTCATCCACTTAGATTACAGGCAACCGGCAATTAACCTATTCCTTGATTTTACAAATACAGAATAAACTTCTTTACCTCCCTGTGCTGCTGCAAAACATGTAGCCAAGTTGTGTGAGAATCCTCAAAACATGTAGTGAAGTTGTGTGAGAATTCTCAAGACAACTTTTGGTCATAAAATGTCAGTCATCAAAATCAAAACTTTTCACAGCAACATGCAAGTTGCAATGAAGGGAAAGACTTCTCAACTCTACAATGAAATCCTGGGAAGGCTCCGGCAAAGCCAACAGCCTGGCAGACACCTGATGAGTGAAGGAGGAGCAGAACCAGGCTGAACTCCAGCCTTCCTCTTTCCAGGGATTGCTCCAGCTAGTGAGATGTTGTCGGGAGGCATCATTCAGTCCCCTTACCTTTGCTCTCCCCTCCTGCTTCCAGCTCCCCTCAGCTATGAGGGGACAGTAGTTTTTCCTCAGGCACACTGAAAGCTCAGACACCGTTGAAGTGAGAAATGATAGATAAGACCAGAAAAGCCAAAAGACTGCTGGGGTGGGGGGTGAAGCCTGGGGGTAAACAGAGAGAGAGATGGGGGGAAAATCTTTTGGAGACAGAGCTGGCTAGGAGAGGACTTGAGGGCTTGGAGCTGCAACCGAGGGTTTAGGTTGCTCATAACGTCGTATTGTTCCTGGTATACTCAAGAAAAATTAGACATGGTTACAAAATTATGTAAGGGTACTTTTGGTGTATAAACTTACTTATTTGCACAATTCCACTGATGGGGGAACACAACATGAGTCTTCAAATATGCTATTAAAGTGTAGAGCACAGTCAAGGTCTCTTAAAAACAGGATCCTAAAGTACATCTTCAGTTTTGTTTACAGTGGTCTTTTTCTTCTGCGCAGCTCTTCGGGACCTCTATCATTAGTTACTTCTATTAAGTATCCATACTGAAGTAATCCAAAAGAATGTGTTTGTGCCAGGTATTGTTCAAACACACCACGAAATCAGTCTTCCCTTAAGAAAACTCCAGCGAGTTTAAAAAGTCATGCACTCCCCAGTTAGAGACTGCCCTTTGAATGGGAGATTTTTTGAAAGATGTGCCTCCAAAACAATCTACAGGCACTCCAACTGAAGACAGCTGGGGCCACAAACCCCATACTTGCTTCCAAACCAGTAATATTGTACAGGTCAAACCCCACACAGGGCTGCCACTGCTGCACTCTTCCTGCAAATACCTTGAAAATAACACCCATCCCCGTCCTGCTCTGCCAAACGTGCTTTCCTACCCCTCCGTTGGACTCATGCTTGCACCAACCGCCTAGGAAGGCACAGGAGATCGATAGCTGGGAGTCATCTTGCTAAACTCCCCCTCAGAGCCACCTCAGTGCACCTCAGCTATGTGAGCAACATTGAATTTGCCACCCCAGTCATTACAAAGACACTCGTTTTTTTCTCTTGGACAGAAATGGCAAAGCTCAGCGTCAAGGCTACGGCACAGCGGATCTCAGGGGCAGGCTGAGATGGTTCAATTGGGCTCCTAGGGTGGCACAGTGGGGTCCCAGGAGGTGTTGCTGGAGGCTGTGCCTGAGAAGGGCTCTTTCTCCGCCCTGTCCCCCTCTGGCACTGTGACTTCAGTGGAGGAACAACAGGATCTGCTCCTGAAAGGTTGACACTGTGTTTTGCCATCAGAGAGGGTAGGGAGAGGTACCCGCTCCTCTTGCTCTCCTCAAGCACTGCTGCCCCAGCCCCTTCCCTCCCATCTTCTCATCCTCTGCTTTCCCTCAGCTCACAGCTCAGAGACCCCAAAAATTACTGTCATTATTACAAACCACCTGCTCTTCAATATACCCCTGTAAGGGTGCAACACCCTTGACTATGTGGACTTCTCTCTGTTAATGTTTTGTATCTGTGTCCTTTAAATAGCTTTTTATTCTCCCCGTTATTACTTCTCTTTACCTCTCATTTAGCTTTGTTTTTTTCCCCACCATTACTTCTGCATTCCAGGACTTCTGTACAGTTCTAAATTTGCCTATGCATAGTCTGTTTAAGCAGAGTATTTTTAAGGTGCTAAAATCATTTGAGTTCATTATTAGAAATGTAGGGGAAAATAATCAAGAGAAGTTTACCAGCTGCTCATACTTCTGCTCCTTCCAAATAATTTCTAGTTAAAATAAATAAATACACTTGGCAGGATTTTTTTTTCCCCTCTAAAAAGTCTAATAGCATTTAGTAGTTTGAAAGTGTCTTTCTACAGCAAATGAAGAGCAAATGCACATATGCAATAAAATAATTTTTCATATTTTTGTAACTATTTTTGTGCCTAAGGAGATATATCCACCTCAAATACTGTGTTCACTTTTGGGCCCCCCAGTACAAGAAAGACATTGAGTTGCTGGAGCGTGTCCAGAGAAGGGCAATGATGCTGGTGAAGGGTCTGGAACACAAGTCTTATGAGGAGTGGCTGAGGGACCTGGAGTTGTTTAGCCTGGAGAAGAGAAGGCTGAGGGGAGACCTTATTGCCCTCTACAACTACCTGAGAAGAGGTTGTAGCGAGGTGGGTGTTGGTCTCTTCTCCCAAGTAGCAAGTGATAGGACGAGAGGAAATGGCCTCAAGTTGCCTCCCCTCAAGTTGGGGAGGTTTAGATTGGATATTAGGAAAAATTTCTTTACTGAAAGAGTGGTCAAGCATTGGAACAGGCTACCCAGAGAGGTGGTGGAGTCACCATCCCTGGAGGTGTTCAAAAAACGTGTAGATGTGGCACTTTGGGACATGGTTGAGTATGCATGGTGGTGTTGGGTTGATGGTTGGACTAGATGATCTTGGAGGTCTTTTCCAACCTTAATGATTCTATGATTTATAGGACTGATTTTGTGACTGAGGCCACTGATAAGCCACAGTTATTAAGTATGCATTTTTGTGCCTGCGTGGGCAGATACACACAAATAATGGGGATAGAGTGGAACTTTCTCACAGTGACATTGTCTCCCCTTCACAAAAAAATGAATTTAAAAAATATTTTCAAAACTGTCATTAAAAATCCTGTCACTGGGAGTTGAATGGAGACGGTATTCTTCCCCAGATCTGTTTGGTCTGGCTCAAAGGACAGACCACTGGGCAGGGACAGCCCAGTGCCAAGGGGGCTCTGTGCTGGTGGCTGGGTGATTTGGAGAAAGCCATTTCACCTCATTTCCCTACATTTAATATGAATGACCTGTTCCCTTTTGTGATCTACTGATGAGGAGGAGATGAGTATTCTTCTGATTACTGTTGGACTTGGATATCTCAATAAATTTTCCCCACCACCCAGAGTTTTGGCCCCCACACACTGTTATACAATGCTGCTATAAGCAGAAACTCCCAGCCAGCCTGGTCTTTTCCCACAAAAACAACAGCAGAAGCCTCTAGTCTCCCCTAGTGCGACCATCAGATCTCATGATCTGAATTACGATTTGTCCCCTCTATGTACTGGTAAGTGCCCTACTTCTTCCCCCATCGTGGTATATGTAACCACACCGCTTCAGCTACTGCTCCTGGGGACATGGCAATTTGTCTGCAGGGTTCCCCAAGACCCTTCAGCCTACGAGATGGATTTTCTTTGGCTTTGATTTCCGTAAGTGTTGCTTCTTGACACCAGCTGAGGGCTAGTACGGACACGGAAAGCATATAATCTTTTATCCCTTTTGATTCTGGTTCAGGTTGTTTAAATAGCACAGGTTGCTCCTGGGACAGGAACTGCCAGGCCCCCAGCCCAAAAGGAGAGGCTGTTTCAATTCCTATATTAAGTTCATACTGTGATGTAATCTCTGGCCTCCCAAACCTAGGACTTGGACCAGACTGTCCCATCTGATTACCCCTTTGTGGGCCTTCTCTTTTCAGCAAATGCACACTATAAGCACGTCACCTTTTGCTTGGTGAGCTCCGTTTCCTCCCTCAAGGCTTGACGCTGGTGAGACCAAGTGGAGCATCCTCAAGTCTGGCTGGTGAGGCTGGGCCAGCAGTTCAGGGTCAGCTTTGTCCCCCTGCTCCTCTGGGGCTGGGAACTATAAAAATAAGAGCTCTCCATCTTTGAAATACATTTCTGTCTTTGGTAAGACCCAGAGCGGTGCTTGCACTGGGGGAATGGTCTAGATCACCTCATGGGAAGAAATTGCCATCAGTGCATTTGTATGTATGCTGCGTCTGGCACAGTATCGCCTTTCCTAAGCAAGCGTGTTTTGGCAATGCTTGATGAAGCACAGAAGACTTTTTAAGCATAAGGATGACAATTACACATTAGGGATAAAATCTGCCCTGTATACAGAGCTGCTCCAGTGCCCACACCCAATTTATCTCTTGCTTAGCCCCCATTTTGAGAGCTCCGCTGGCACACAAGCTCTGCCAGCTGTTGGCACGGGGGTGATTTCCCTCTCTGCACTGAGTTTCTTTACCCATGCAGTGATGACCTGTTGCTCTGGAAACCCGAATGCAAGGAGCCAGACCCAGGCAAAAAGCAAAAGGGCAAATTGAAGGGGATGCAAGCAGACAGGCACCTTCCCCAGAAACACCATGCGTTCAGAGGGAAGCTTGTGCCCCTTGAACACAGAGGAAAGATGGGGTGAAAGGTGTGCTAACCAAGGGTGCTGCTTTCACTCCTTTTGCCGCTTGTTAGAGGAGCGGGAAGGCACTGGTTTCCAGTGGCAGCTGAGAGAAGCCCAAGGACCAAAACCCAGGACTGAAGGCAGAGGGGAGGGAAGAGAAGACGGGACAGGCGGCCATCGAAGACATTGCAGGCACCAGCACGTATCACCCTCACACCTCAGCTCAAACCTTGATTTAGCACAGGGGTTGTTTTGCCCCCATAAGAATTTATTTAGCCTCTCCTACCCTTATTTTGGAGAGGAACTGGCTTCTCACACCGTGAGGAAGCCCTTGCAGCATTGCAGACCTTTCAGTCAGCCTGTCACACTGTTTTTGCCTTCAATACGGGCCCATTTTTAATAAGGCCTGCAATCCCAATCCTGCAGTCTCTGTACAGTAAAAACACCCACTGATCCCTCTAGGATCAGGCTACAAAACTAATATTTTCAGGTGCTTTTCTGAGTAGAATAGAAAAGCCAAACCTTTGAAGCCATATGGGATCCCTTATTGACCCAAATACATGACACAGATGAACAAACACAGCCATTCATTTAGACTTTACACGGTACATGTAAATACAATTGTCACTGGCTAGGTTTCTGAAATAACACCTTAATAGCTCTGAAAAAGTCAGCTTTTTTCTTTCGTGTTTTTTTCCAGTTCATTATGGCCCCAATACTGCCAAGACTTAAGCAGGTGCATTATTTTAATTCGTTATTCGTGCATTATTTTAATTCGTTTGACCTTAATGAGACTATTCATGTATGTAAAGTTATGCATGAGCTTAAATCTTTGCAGGATCAGGATTTGTGGGCTTAATCTAAATCCTACTGAAGATTTCAGTCAGGTTTGGATCAGGCCCTTTTCCCTGCCTGCAACAGAGCTGCCTTTCTAGCAAAACACATCATGCCCGAGACGGGGGCTCGGCCGGGACTCAGCTAACCTGGGGTCAGTGCCTTTTGCGGACCTCGGAGGAGACACTTGGGGAATGCTTACACTGCAAAATGGAGCGTGGTTAAAGCAGCGCCTGGAGCTAACAGAGGGCAGGGACGTACCAGCTGGGGTCTGTCAGCCTTGCGCTGCCGCGGCCCCTTTCATTCCTACCCAGCTCGCACCAGTCAGCCCTGGAGCAGGTTCCCCGTTTTTCCCATGGCAGAGTCAGCAGAGACAGAGCAAGCCCAGGTCTCTCTCTGTGTGCTCCAGTGCAGATGTACCTCGGGTGTCTTGCAGCAAAACGAGCATGGGGCTACGTTTCCTTTTGGGGAAACTGGACTCCTTAAAACCATGAGTGACTGCAACAGGCATGGACCAGAGGCAGGTTTGGAGGAGAAGCGAGTGGTCAAATAGCATATCACAGTCCCTAGCTTGGGATCAGTGTATCTATAGGATACACAAAGGAATCAGAGTTATTCCTTTGCCCAGGCACTTCAGAAAGGCCATGCACATGCATATATATACATACATATATATATATACACACACACACACAAGGAACAGATAAAAGTCTTGTGCTTATATATTTCCCTTGTTCTTTAAAATCTGTAACTGTATGTAAAATTTGTGAAATGTGAACTCGAAACTAACAGTAATTATGCAATCCAGTCACTGCTGGGTTTCATTCTCCCCTTTTTAGTGGGGGATTAGAGACACACTCCCTTACATAGGGGTGCGTGTGTGTGTGGGGGGGTGTATATATATATAGTGTGTGTGTATATATATATAAAACACCTAGAGGTGTTATAGCCACAACAGTAAAGTTGTGGCTGTAGATACCAGCCACCTCTGTCTCCCCCTGGGCAGCCGGGGAACCCTCAGGAAGGTGGGTCTCCTGCCCTTGGACTCACCAGGATGATACCCTGACTTAATGTCAAGAAAACTCTGCCAACAGGATCCACTCCTAGTCCACAAGTCACCATTCTTCCTGCCTTCATAAGCCATATACTAACCACTACCAAAAAGCTGAAAAAAGGGGCAAATTCCATAAATAGCTCAGAAGTCAGAGATGATAGTGGTTCTCCGCAAGAGTCCCAAAACACCCCTGCGGGCCGCGGCAACTCTGACTGTGCCTCTTGCTCCCACGGCAATGCATCAGCATCAGCTTCTGATGGCTTGTGTCCTCCAAGAGTGAGGAATTCCCAGCAGCCACCAGCCCTTGTGTCTGCAGAGCCCTGCTGCCGGTGATACCACACAGGTGCAGTACGGGATCCATACAGGAATTTCTCAGGAGCTTGAGAGCCACAGGATGGGCACCACACCTGCGCCAGCCCCACTTCTGCACCTGATGCACAGAACCCCAAATCATCGTGAACTGAAACGAGTGGCAAATAACGGCACTGTACCAACAGGTGTGACAATTCAAAAGCACGGACAACCAAAGCAGATCTTCCAAAGTTATCTGCAACACTCTTTGGAGGTACAAAGGAAAGTTCTCCTTAACTTGGGAAAGTCCCTATTGATTCAGTGAGAAATCTGCCAAAATAAGGTGTGTTTAGACAGTAAGGCATTTGGGACGTGATTTAAAGGCCTTGGAAGTCAATGCAAGAACTCCAATTTACTTGAATAGATTTGGATCGGGCCCTAGTCACCACAGAGAAAGATCCTTTAAGAGTAAGTGTAGAATTCGTAGGTGAGATTTGACCTCAGAATATCTAGGAGGATATTCACTTCTCTTCAGCAACTCCTTATGTTTCCCATAAGGCATCCTGACTTTCACCAGCAGTGAAGGCAATAAAGGCGCAGTGTGGTTTCTATAAAACCTTATGTTTTCAAATGCTCAAATCTTTACAAAAAAACTGCTGTTTACAGTCAAACATTATAGGCATGGCCCTTAGCCCACAGCTGAGTTTTGGGTTGTTTTTAGAGAAACATCACTACATTGTTAAATACTAAAGCATGAACTATTTTTTTGCGTTTTAAAAAAAATTGTGGTGACTTTTCCCCCCCACCTTGCTCCTGCAAAAATATAGTCCTGAAAGGATGGCATTCATTGGATCACAAAGAAGATAAAAATGCTGTTTTGAAACAAGAAAATGTATAGAATTTTTCATTTATTAATTAAAACATGCAAAAGAGCCAGCATTCTAGAAAAGAAATGCAGACAGAAGCATACACAGCTGGCTCAGGAAAGCTCATGCATTTATATTAAGACACTTCAAACATTAAGCACTTTGCACAAATCCAAATTTTGATTGCGCAAGTTCTTCAAAAGGGACTATTGTCCACAAAATAAATTGTTGACCTATAATAAGGTCGTTATGGCTGCTGGATCACTTAGGCCAAGCCATCTTTAAAGGGTCTTTACTGTATAATCCCATTAGTTAAAGACTTGACATCTCATTTCTTTAAGTGTCTTCATGCTTTAACTCCTTTTAAGCATTATGAAAAATCCATCTGCTTATTAGAGCAACAACTTAAAACGAGCAGTTACACTGAAAACGGGAGGAAACGTGGCCTGCTGACTCTGTTAGCACTGTTTGCTTTAGGTAGTGTTGGTGAAGAGAAGGATGGATCATCCAGCTAGAGCCTTTTCTATTCCAGCTGGCAGGGAAAATGATCCTTTCTGACCTGATATCCTCTCTTGCTCTTGTGCTCTTCAAAAAGAAACAAGCAAACAAAAAAACATGAAGAAAACTGAAAGAAACTGCCCAGTCTTTTCTTTTCTTAGAAGAAGATGGATTCAACTGCTTGCCCCTGAGGCACACCCCACTCTCTCTTCCTCCCCATAGCTTTGCACCTGAAGAAGTCAACTTACTCTGCAGTTATTTGAGGTGCAATATTGCAAACTCCAAACGTACAAAGATTCATTAGCTGGATCCCTAGGATAGCCGAAAACAGTTTACCAGGGACAGGACAAAAGAAGGGGAGAAAAAAAATAAAGTCAAATGTGATTTCTTTTTCTTTACCTCCTCATTACTGAGAGTTTGGGCTCACTTTTCATGTGCTAGAGTTTTGATGTTGGCAAGGGACAAATTTACAACAAGCACTTTGGTGATTTAGGAGCCAAGAATCCCACCAGCTTTTGATTAGCTCAGGGCTCCTTGGGATATTTGTGAAAAGTAGAATTAGGCTCCTAAGGGCACTTCTGAATTCTTTTTCTTTTTGTTCCCCTTAAAAGTTTTGGAAAAGGTGAGAAATGGAGCCCTGTAATTCTCACGTACATTGGAGCTAGATTTTAATAACAGAATTGCATTTGTGGCTTAATCCACAATACATGCGCTATGAAGACATTTTAGAAGCTGTAGAATTAGTCTCAGCCACTGAAGTAATGAATTGTTTAATCTTTTGTCTTCTCCCCTGGAAGGGTACGCAGCAGAAAAAAATTCTACTGGGCTTGTCTACTTTGCTGCATTTCCTCACCGACATTGACTGTTCACCTCTACCCACATTAAAATACTCAACACACATTCACTTCATCAGCCCTCTTGATGATCTTCATGCTTCCCTGCAATACAACCTTCCTACAATTGTGGTTGTCTGACCGGGATCACGCAGAAGGAGCCACATGCACGCATTGGGCTGGGGCAGGGCAGAGCAGAATTAAAACTGGGCCCTCAGTCCTACAATACTGCAACAGCCATCAGACTCCACTGATGCTTTGCCTGGGCATGGACTACAAAATTGATGCTTATTCACCAATTCTCTGAGAAAAATTAAGCCTGTTTAATTCTATGACTGCCACAGAGATCAAAAACCTACTGAGGCTGCGTGAGAATCCCCATCTCGATCAATGCACTGGGGGTTGGTCAGGGGGTCCCCAGAGCTCACCCACAGACTTCTAGCCTCTGCACAAACTTAAACCTCTTACAGACTGATTGCAGAGGGGGACTCATAATACACATTCACCAGTGGGATGGGTGTAGTTTTGGAAGTTAAAGGTAGGAGCAGTTTTCTCAGAGGAACATGAGCAATTGCACAGGGCTTTGGTACGTCACTCAAGTAGGTGGAGGCAGAACAGTACTGGGAACATTTTAGTTACTCTCTGCAGGGCAGGAAAATTATTGTGCAAACATAAAAGCAGTGTGCACAGCCTGCGTTGCATGCAGTCATACCACGTTTTTCTGAAACCCTGCATTTCTGTCACGCTATGTTGCCTAGATGGCTGTTTTCTTAATAAATATGTACCTCCAGCATGGATTCTTTAATACCTTCTGAAAAGTTTATTCTGCCAGCTCTGATAGCAGCAAATGACTAGGTTTCAAAGTATCATCTTAAAGAGTAAAGTGGGCATTAAACTAAGGCCTCACAATGCAAATGCTACTGATTCTTGTTCATTGACTCAACTAGAGAACACAGGGGAGAGTGTTTTGAGTTAATATGAAATATTTTTGTTTGATTGATTGTTTTTTCCAGGGGAACTGGAAAAACTGCATATGGTGATCAAGTGAAAGCTGCTGTCCAAACTCCATGGGTTTTGACTTTTAAAATTATACATAAGTGTCAAAACATTTAGAATATATCAAAACAAAAACATTTGGGTTTTAAAATGAAATTTTTTGGAGGATAAAACAATTTAATAAATTCAGCACTAATCCACAGAGCATTTTGACGAAAGAGGGTTTACATCTCCTAACAAGTGCAACGTGCCAGCAGGAGTTGTTACTCTGCTGTCATGTGTACGCCCCAGGCACAGCCGGGGTCGTTGCGGTCTCGAGGCTCAGCACAGGCTTACACACTTCATTCAGTCAGGATTTTACTTGAGTCACTTCATTTCTGGCAGTGTTTTTCCAGACCAGCCACAACCTTTGGTGTCCTCTGCTGTTCACTGTTACAAAAATTTTTGTCATGGGCAACCTGACTTTTCTTCTGCTCAGGTGGGTCATTTCACTTTACTTGTCCTACTCAATAGAGACCAGCCCTCTCCATCCTCCACCTCTGCTCGGGAGGGTACAGCTACAGCCCTGTCAGCACATAACCTCCTGCGGCATGTACAAAACCTCTGTGATGCCTAAAAACCTGAACATTTTGGCAAGACGCCTGCAAGGCTGAGTGTAGGGAGAGGTGTAGAAAAGTACACAGTGACCACTAGATGGCTTTCTCTGGTAAACCTAGCCTCCCAATGTAGGTTGACTTCTTTCCACCTTTGTATTCCCCCCCCCGCCTTATGATTTCAGTCTTAACATGGAAAAAAGCAGCAAAATAAGTTTAACCACCCTCTCTCTAGAAAACATCACCCTGAAGTTTCAGAGCACCCTTCTTTGCTGTCTTCCTTCAGTGAGCTGCGTGCAAGTGAAAGCTTCCCAGGTGTTTGCTTCAGAAAATCTTCCAGTCAGCCCAGAAACATTTTTACACTCTCCTGACAGCCAGACAGCTGATACAGTGACAACCTGGATGTTAAGATGGGGCATATTGCATTGGTATTCAATACCTCCTCTCCTAAATTACATACCCAGCTCTACCTCCCCTTCACATGATCAGCCTGTAAAATTAGACTAGACAAATTGCAGACATGTGGCTATAATTATCAGACATCAGTAAAAGCGTAAGAAGGATTTTAGTCCATTCAAAAGTCAGGTAACTGTGTTGTGAAAAACACTGCGGGAAAGGCAAAGACAGCAACCTGATCTTCCCAGAGCAGCTTTATCTGTCACTCCATTCTCAAGAGGTGGCAACCACACTTCATACCACAGCTGCTTCTGCTGCAGCCTCGCAGCCCTTCCCAGCAGTCAAAACATTTGCCTGTGTCACAATCACCTTTTGCCCTGATTAATACCATTTCATTTACTCTGATGTCTGCTCTGATTTGGTTTTGGCTCAGCCAAACTGCAGTTGTCAGAGTTACGATCCTCTCAGGTCCACAAAAAAAGGGAGGAAAGATATATCTCCTCTGTACCAACATCTCACTGGTGTTAGTGTTGGCAATGAGAGAGAGAGATATATTAAAAAATAGATAAATATGCAATTTAAGAAAAGTTACTGCAGTAGGACAGTGCTGCAGACAGAGACAAATTTGGAGAGAAAAGGTAAAGGATTGCAGTATTGTTAATACCATGCCTACTCTACATGGTATTTATTCATTCTTTCTTGTCTTTAAAGCCTAAATAGTAATTTTTAAAGATTAAAAGGAACAGCTTCTGCAAGTAGGCAAAAAACTCAAAACCTATGGAATCTAAAGTATTTTTCTTCATGTAACATTTTAGTACAGGTTCCTCATTTCCACAGAATTTACTTATTACTTTACATTAGCTGAAGTGACCGATTGAGGTGACCCAGGTAACTCAGCTGAGCCAAACTTCCTCCTGGAGTCAGGAGGAACAGCTGGACCTGTGTAATCTCTACTGCCTACAGGCAAACACTTTCAGCTACATACACAGGCTATTAAAATGTGTACTATAATAGCAGGAGAGTGACCCAAAATGGAGAGGGAAATGACAGAAGATAAGAAAATTGCACGCTACTTCAACTGTTTCTTTGCATCAGTATTATGACAAGGGATGACAAGGTTTTTACAAGGCTGATTCCTGCTGCTCCTACTCCTATTTTCTATAGTCTGATGGTCCACACTCTCACCTCATTTCAGCTGTTTCAGCAGAGATATGCCAGTTTCTGCCTGCTAAGATTTGGCCCAGTAGGATTATTGCCCAAGAAGGCAGAGTAAGTCTGGAGGATCAGGCTGTGCTGGTATAAAATAAATGAGCAATAACAACTTGGGTACCTTCCAGGCAATAAATCACCACCACCAGACAGCATTCATCCAAGTATTCTCAGTACACAAGGAACTAGAATATCTGAAGGTACCAGCAGATACCAGAGCCTCTTGGGCCTTAACCTTGTAGGCGCTTCCCATGAGAAATTTGCTAAACTCATGCATTGGGGTAGAAGAGTTTATAGGCCCTGTTATGAAACTATAAAAAGTCACTGCAGAGGCACCATGGTACATACTATGGGAGAAGAAAAAGACCCAAAATAATAAATAAGAACAGACAAATGTATCTTCGTAAGACTGTGGCTCTGCATACTTTTCTGCCAGTGACACTGGTTTAAGTTGCCACAGTCCCTATTTCTGCCCTTATGCCTTTTCTTGAGTAGTGGAGGTAGACACAGCCACACTCTGAAACAAACCATGGAGCTGCTCCTATTAAAGAAGAACCCAGGTTTTTGGCAGGTTATTTTCAACCTGGATCAGTTCCCTGAGCCAAGGCACTTTACAGTGCAGACTTTTTTTGCTGGCAAACTGAAAGCTGAATGTAGGGGCAGAAAGGAGCTGCTTGTATGCAGGGGGAAGGCAGTGTTTGGTAAATTGCTCTTGAGATTTCTTTGAGCAAATGTATTAATTGGTAAAAGAGACATGGGTTAGGAAAGGTACTAGGATCTATCTCATGAACAGCTTTTTCAAAGCTACCCAAAAGAGCATCTATCAGATGCACATTCACTATCTGTAGCTAAAGACACAACAGGATTTGAATGACAGAAATTATAAAAAGATACCTAGCAAACAAACAAGACTAAAAAGGTCCCAGCATTTATTAGGAGTTGATCGGCATGCTTCCTCCATGGAAGACCACTTGTTATGTCTATTTCGTATGATGTATTCCTTTATTGCCAAAGGGTTAAAGCAGGGAAATCTTTGGTCTCTAACAGCATATTTAACATTTACTGCTGACTATCCTGAATTTTTAGAAGGCTGGCTCTGGCTTCTACTTCCCAGTGTTCCTCAGTGCCTCTTGTTCTCGCAGCCGCCGCACTGAGCAGACTGAAGTAGGTACCCAAGCTTGATCCAGCCGTTCGAATTGCTGGCATCTGCTCTGTAATGTGCAGCTTTTCAATATGATAATAAGCAATTAGCCAGGCATTTATGAACATAGAGAATGGAAGATTTGTACATAGTGCAAGATTTTCTGCTGAACACACCAATAGATACTATAGGGATAACAACAGGCCAGGTACCTGAATCTCCAAATGTTTCAAACAGCAGCAAAAAGGGAGAGGTCATTGAGTTAAGTAAATTATCAGCCACTATTTGGTTGCCCAGTAGTTAACAGGAAGCACAGTAATGTTTATTCACCTCTCCAGATTTACATAAATATTAACAATCTTAGGTTAACTTCCCTTCATGTCTCAGATGGAAAGCTTAAGCATAAAAGCTCCATTATATACTGTAAAAACAGCAACAGAAAACAAACTATAAAAAAAGAAAGCCAAGGACATTATTCTGTTAGATATGGCCATCCAAACAAAGCGTTCTTTAATCAGAGCTGAGCAGTGCTAGCCAAGCCCACTTCATGATGTTTTCCAGTCTGAAACAACTTTTTTGCCCCTGGTTTCAACATTTTACAAGGGAAATGGAGGCCTGGAGGTCCATTATTTTATATATAAGCAATATGGTTTTTTGCAAGTGTATTTGTGCACTGCAACCCCATAGTAACCCAATGGGTCCACAAAGATGAACTCCTTAAGGGAACACCAGAGATGACCAGCCTGTGTCCCAGGGACTTCAGACTCATACATAGAGGGCAGAACACTAGCACAGGTCCCAAGAGCAGAGGAACATTTTCATACAGTCCTGTCCCCAGGGTCATTATCTCTACTGAGAGCACCACAAGGAGCAGAACAACTCCTAACACAGCACTGAAGCTGTGATGTGCTTTCTAGGATGCAAACTCACTTGTCCACAACCAACCAAGGACTCTCCATACTGTCATACCTTGCTCAGTATGGACATGCCTACAGTCCCTCAAAAAAAACCCCAAACCAAAAAAAACAACCAACCACATGTGATTTTTGCCCCCAGAATAACATTTGCAAGTCTGTGCCATCTCCACTATTCTACCCTACTCCTAAGATGTGGCAGCCAAAACTAGATACAGAATTCAAATACTGCTCCACAGCATGGAGACAGAGTATTACCACCCTGCTCCTACTCACTGCTCTCCCTTGCCAGGGCCATAAGGCCTCTGTTTTACCTCTCTACAACACCACACTGGATGCTGGAGTTCATGCTTTTCCATATCTCCTGTAAATCCTTTCCACAGTTTGTCCCATGGGGGACTAGAGGTTACCCCCATCCCTTGGTCTTACACATTCAACCTAGTGTTTGCCCTTGGCTGAAGACCCAGGTCATTTAAATGAGCCCTTGCTACACAGCAACCCAGAGGAACCCAGCTGCCCTCTAGATGGTGTACTGCTGGTCCAGTCTTTTTTGCTACATGCAAGTTTTACCAGGAGGGATTTTACACTTCCTTCTGGTCATTATTGAAAAGGAGCAATGACATGGGCTGACTGTACAAAACTAAGTATCTTACATCAGGTTACTTCTATTAATCAAATTTGTAGTCAAATCAAGGACTACATGATATTTGTTTGACGAGCCGGGTTTGGCATAAAGTTTGGTTTACTAGCAAAACTGTATTTGTGTCCATAGAAGGGTATTCTGCATAAATTGAAAGTCTGATTTCAATGATTTTCTTGGAATTCCTCTCATTTTAACCAGCCTATAATCTTACATATTGGGTGTAGATGTCAAGGTGTTGGTAGTGGGGGGGCTGCAGGGGCAGGCTCTGTGAGAAGAGGCCGGGGGCTGCTCCATGCCAGATACAGCTGCTTCCAGCCAGCTCCATAGCAGACCCACCATAGGACACAGCTGAGACTACCAGCCAAGCTGGTGGCACCTCTGTGAAAACATGTACAAGAAAGGGTAGAAAACAGAACAGGGAAAGAAGAGAAAGGAACAAAAAGTGAGAAATAGAGGGAACATGGAGGTCAGAGGAGGAGGAGGTGCTCCATGGCCAAGCAGGTATTCCCAAAGGGACTGCAGCCCACAGAAGACCCACGAGGAGCAGAGGAAAAGAGTGAAGAAGAATGAGCAGCAGAGAAACAGCAGTGCACTCACTGCAAATTCCTCCATATCCCTTGTGCCACTCATGTCCTCATTGAAGGGACTCAGTGTGACCTCCCGTGATAACAAGGGCAGAGGAGGGGAGTCTGGAGTGACATTGAGCCTGGGAAAGGGGAAGGAAAGGTGTTTTCACCAAGGGCTTTAATGTTTGTTGTGGTGGTGTTTTGCTTTAGTTTTTGTTCCCCAATATTCAAATCAATAAATATATATTAACAGGCAATAACTTCAGCTAATTTCTCCAAGTTGAGTCTGTTTTGCCTGTGATGGTAACCGGTAAGCAATATCCCTGTCTTTACCTTGACCCACAAGTTTTCTTGCTCTTGTTCTTTCTATTTTCTTCCTCCATCCTGCTAAAGCAGTAGGGGACCAAGTGAGCAGCTGGGTGGGATTTTGGTTGCTGGCCAGAGCTGACCTGCAACACCTTGCTCCCCCCGCCCCTTTTTTTTTTTTTTTTTTTAATTAGCACACTGTGCTTACTTTTCCACTGTCCTGGAGTTTCTTTGGGACTCAAGATATGTTGAAAACTAATCAGTTGAGATGTCCCTTCAGAAATCCTGGGCAAAAGATATTTCCACTGAAGTTTATATTTCCCTCAGAACAGAACAGCCATGAGAACTGCTGGTGCGGTTTTACTTCCCACGTGCTTATTCCCGTGCTCCTCACCCCAGCAGAAAGCCAGCTTTGTAAGAGAAGATCTCTTACACCTGAAACCACAGAGAGACAATTCTAAAACCACTGAGGTTGATGGTAGGTGGATTTAGGAACTGGCACATAGCTCCAGGCCTGCTTGTTCCTGGGGTTTCTCACTGCCACTGACCACAGCGCAAACCAGTGAAAGTGGTAGGGGGCTAATTTTCATAATACTAAATAATAGATGTATATTACACATATGCATACACACACTGAATATAAGAACTAGTACATTTCTTCTAATGACAGAACATGCACTGTTTGTGTTCCTAGGGAAAAAATTGTCCTAAGAACTTACAAAATCATCCATTACCATAATTGTAGCCAGAAAAATATATATTAATGCACCAAATTTCAAATTAACTGAGGGAAAACGTGTGCTTAAGTGGATCTAGGATCCCAGATCCACGTGTTAAGTAACACCAGCACAAAGCCATATTGCAAGGTTTAAATGCTATGCCAGTAAACACAAAACCTCCAGTCACAGAACTTCAATTAAGGAAACAGTTATTATTGATTTATAAAGAGATGTTAGAGTACAACAAAACGGAACAACCACCAAGAGGAAGTGCTGAGACAGCAGCTCTGCCTGCTGTCAGAAGAGCTTGTCAGCAAAGAGGAAAGCACCCTCAAGTCCTAGACAGTAGTACCTACAAGAATATTACTGTATAATTGAAGTGTAGCAAATGCAGTAAGAAGAAATAACTGTTCTGCAATAGAGGAGAAGTGGTGGAGCTCCTGAGTAAGAGGCTGATGCTTCAAATTTACTGGATGAGAGTGCGGGGTCTGGTGTGTGATCATCTACCAGACAGTCCAATAGGTGAAAGAAGAGGGGGCCAGTTATTGGACATGGTCAGGCTGGAAGCAGAGCTGCTAACTGGGGCAGAGTCTCCTCCAGTTGCTGAATTACTATTAAAAGCAATAAGAATATTTTGTAACTGTGATTAAGTGCAAATGCTTCGTATCTTATTTTGGAAGCAAAGCTGTTTTCATTTCTCCCAACTGCAGTTGTTATTGCGAGTTAGTGTGTATTTATAATGAAGATGCCAACACGAACAAAACCTTTCCTTTTAAAAGAGAGCTTTGTACTGTTGTTTTATTTAAGTGATTTTGACATTGCTGTGGAACATGATGAAGCTGATCTTTTAAAGGTACTTGGAGAAATACATTCTTAGATAGCCGGCCTCTTTCCTGTCTTTAGGTCATATCACAGCATTGATTTTAAACTAGAAATCAATTGAGAACTTTAAAAAAAAAAAATCAATGCTACAATATGGTTTGTGAGCTGCTATCTTTTCCAGTGTTTTTTCAGATAGTCAGTGCACTAGTTAGAGTCTATAAACTCACCCTCTTTCCAGGGATTTCATGTTATTAACAAATAAATTAACAAGATAACAAATTAAACTCAAAATCCTGCTCAGTTTCCTCCAGGGCAGCTCTACGAGGACTCATTTTTCCACTCAGTTCATACCTTACATCTTTTCTACCACAACATTTCCTCACTTACCTCTCTCCAATGTGGGAGCAAAGCTGGATCAGTCACCAGTATCCCTGAACCACTCCCAGCCAGAGCAATGCTTGTTAACAGGGTGCCACATCTGAGGCCGTGACCACTAATCCACTAAATGGCTGTCACATACCTGGAGGGCAAAACATGGCTTCTTGGTTGGAAAAAAAGTTAGTCTTAGAATTTTATTCCTAAAGTGAATCACATTTTCAAGTGTGTCCTAAAGGTAAAGCCTTAAAGACAAAGAATGCTATGGGTTTTCATCGCCCATAAAAGTTTACTCCAGTACAAAATTTTATTTGAGATACAACTTGAGCATTTTGGTGGTTAAAGCCTCAGCTGCTGGAATCATGCGATTATGAAAGATTCCCAGCTTCCATTTCCTAGCTTAAATTCACATCTTCCTGTACTATTGCTACAGTTAAGCTTGGAAACAAAAGCTTAAAACTTGTGAGACAGAAGGTCACCTTTTTTTTTGTTGTTTAAAAAGCACAATCTAAACTAATCATTTCACTTCAAATGCTTTTCAACCACAAACAAACAACACTTTAAGAGTACTACATACAAGTTCAGAAAAAAAATTGGTAGGAGCCTCACTTTATCTCAGTTTATTGAGCCGGATACAGCAAAAGTAGTTATTAGCTGCTTACATAGCATTTTGAGATACTTGGGGCTGTAGGAATGTACTATGTAGTTAAACAGTGCTTCTCATTTCTGTTCTCATAGGGCAATTCCCATTTATTCTAAGGGTGCTCTTGCACTACTCATAATTGAAAGAGCTTACAACAACTGTAAATGCAAGTTATTCTCACTTTAATGCCCCACAGCAAATGGACAACATCCGTCCCACCCTTCTCAAAGGTGTTTGAGAATAAAGGTAGAGAGTTCCATATCTGCCAACAGTTCAGGCAGAATTTGTAGTATAATCATGCTATTTAAATAGAGCCACTGAGAGAGTTGTGTTTCCTGAGCATGTATGCATGGCATATTTTAAGTTCCTTAAACAGCTCTCAAGGGTGGTTAGCTAACTTTACTGCATGGTCACATAAGAAATGTTCATGATCTCCATTGCCAGCCGATATGAGTATGCATTTAAGGTCCAACTGGGCTTTTATATTCTCTTCCAGGGTCCATTCCTGCATGTCTTTGTCACTTTTGACAACTGAGCTAGCTGGTTTAAAGCTAGCATATTCATGGCTAGCCATGGTGCAGCTGTCCCTTTGACCTCTGCATAGCTCTAACTCTGATCCCTTTAAATTACAAGAACTAGCAAAAAAAAAATATTATTTATAAAAATATATAGCAGATTTAGTGCCAGAGTTTCTCAGTAGTCATCTCTGACTCCTGTAATGGCAACACATAACATAAATCTGTGCATGAAGAGTGTGAGTATCTTGCCTCACTAAAGAGAGCTCCGAGTGAAATACAGAAATAGCTCATGAATGCAGCCCAGGTGTCTTGCATGCCAGTAGCAAGAAGCAAGTAGAGATGGCTTAATAAGTCACCTCCGTGGGCTCTGAGAAGCAATCATAATCAGCCTGTTTTGAATAATGTCCTGAAATGACAAGAGTGTTATAGGAGGAAGATTCACGTACAAAAACGCTTTATGTAACTGGCTTTTTTCTCCAGCAAATGGAATGCTCCAGGGTGTGAAAAGGGGAGTCATTAAGGCCCACTGGATGTTTAAGAAGAGACACCTCTAGCTTTCTACTCTGAGCATCAATGTAACTGCACTGCCTGTCTTTCAATGGAGCGATTTCTGCTCAAGCTGTTAAATCCTTCTCTGATCTGCCAGCCAGGGAGGGGGTTCAGAGCTCCTTTGTCTCCAGCAGTTTAACTTAATTCCACTGATGTCTCACAGTTTATCAACTACCACCTCTGATCCGATCACCTGGATGAGCGATCAGAGCAGAGTCATCTAATTTATACCAAGAGTGGGAACAAAGCAAAAGGTAGATGCTTGCTGAGTCCTTACTACACAGAAGCTATTTTGCTAGCACAAAGAAGAGCTCCACAATCATTCAGTTGCAGGGTCACCCAGGTTCAAGATTGGACTCTAACTTTGCATTCACATTTGTTCTAAAAAAAAAAAAAATCCAACATTGTTACAAGAGCTGGCAGCAGTTGCTGATGCACAAGATCAACTAGGAGTAGTAACCATGGTTATCAGTCAAGTTTCCAGATCCCAGCGCTCAAAGGGAAACCTGGAAGTTAAAGAACAAGCTCTCACATTGTCATAGGCTCAACTGCAAATAGCTCACAAACCACCCCCAAATTTAACCCAATAGAAGCTATTAGCAGGTTCCTCATCTAATAACTTGGGAAGATCACACCTGTGGCTCTTCACAAGAGGGCTCCAAGAGCCCATTCCTGAGAAGAACAAAGCAATAGTCTGACAAGGTACATGGCTACAATTCCTAATAGACCTTGTTGCTGCTAAGATACCTGGTATAACCAGGATGTGATTTTTAGAGAGGGGAGCCGCAACTATCTAACTCAGTAGACCAGTGCTGCAAAACAGCTACACGCGGAGCCCCTTTCCTGTGGTATCTGGTGAGGACAGGTTAGTCCCCATCTAGAAGACTTATGCATTTCCTTTATAGTAGTGAGAAGAAAGGCATCTTCACCACGACCAGGGTTAAAATAATTAAAATTGATTTTACTTTGCTAACTGACCACATTTCTAGCACACCCTTAAAAAATATATCTATTACAGCAGCTGTGCAAACCAAACTGCCTGATCCTTTGTACAGGTGTGCAAAGGGCTATGAAGAACATTCTTGCCACCCAAGTCTTCAACTTCGTTATCCCCAGGCACCATAACAAAATTTCTGCCCCAAACACTTTGATGTTTCCCTTCTGCCACTTTTTCAGCAGGCAGATAAACATCTTGAACTCCCCTCCTGGTCTCAACCCCTGCCCAACCTCTCCTATTTTGCAAGAACAGAAGAAAGATGTTCCAACTCTTCAGCAGCCTTCATGGAAAAAAATACTCTTGTACTTATTTTCTTGGGGAAAAAGTGTTTTAATTAAAAATAATAAAAGCTAACAAAAATTGCTTTCACACCTCAGCATCCAGAAATTTTCAGCCTGGTTTAGAGGAAAGTTTTTATCAGAAAAGCAAGCTTATATCATAGAAATGTAAAAAGGGAAAACTGGAATTATGACCAGCAAAAGATGTTAGAACAGTCTTGCTATCACCTCACGGGGATCAAGCAAGAGTTGGAAGGGGCCTGAAAAGAGAAGTCTGGGACAGTCTGAAGAGCTTCTCAAACAGCTTTGAGAAAGTCAGAACAGCATTCATATATTGGGACACTTCTCTAAACTGAAGCTCATTCTTGCCACTTAACTCATGAGAATCACCAATCAATATTGGTTTGCATTTTTCTATTGAGCTTTGCAAAATTCACTGATTACATTTAGCAGAAGCTGAAGATTGTTTTATCTTCCTCTGTGCTTTCCAGACCAGCAGGAAACAATCCCATCCTAAGACTTCAAACTTGTGCTACACAAAAAATCAGTAACAAAACAGTTAAATTCATGTCTATTTACTGTTTCTTCAAATTTGTATCAGGAAGCTTGGGAAAATTCAAAGTATAATGAAAAGAGAAATATGCAATGGAAACATCACATTTTTCTTGCACTAGTAGGTCCTTCTTCAGTCCTAGAAGGAGATTCCTTATCATCAAAACCAATATAAAAAAACAATTAGCCTGACAGCCTTGGCAGCCGGAGCTGCAGATACAGAAATACATACAAAATGGCAAGTCAAGCACATGTGCCAATTCAGCCAATGCCTCTCTCATACAAAAGCTAGAAGGGCCACCTCTCCGAGTACAGAAAACATCACCCAAGTTTCAGTCCATCAGTCATTTGCCACTCTGGGAGTGCGATTGGTTGGGGATCCCACCCCAGGATGGGAAGTGGGACTGGCTGATGGCATCCAGAAAGGGCCAGCAGAGGTGGCAGGCTAGGCACCCCAGGCAAGGCTAAGAATGGGGCTGGTAGGGACCCCTCCTCACCTAAATTGTGTCACTTATGACTTTCTGTGCCCCAGAAAACCTGTTCTTTTTCCCTTCAACCATCACTTATATGTATAAGCCACTTGTTCTACTTTGATAATTGAAAAAATAAACTCTCCAGCACCATGAGCTTCCTAGCAGGCCCTGATTTCAAATAACTAAATCCTAGTGTAACCATTATTATTATTTGTGCCATTCTCATTGCAATTGTCCTTGCCATAAACTGGATTGAAATTGCTAATTTCATTTGTTACAGGAAGCCAGGAACACACCATGCTGTAACAGCTGTCAGTTACTGCCAACCATGGTGGCCACCACCAGCTGCAGACCATCTCCTGCTATCCCAGGCACATGTATGCTAACAGATCACATTTTTACACCCTGCAATGTGCCTGTGCAGCTCCCCTTGCCCAGCCATGATTCAACAAGGAAATAGAAGTTAAAACATATTCTGGTAATCTTCCCTACTCCTGGTCTCCATCAAATAATTGCTACCCTACTTTATGGGTCAAACACCATGTTTCAGCCTTTAACATCAAGGACAGGGCGCCCATTTGCTCCATTAGGGAACAGAACTTCACCTTTTAGCTTCAACAAACCATTTGATTTGCCAGTAGAAGTTACTTTTACTGCCAGCCATAGCATCAGCACTAGTTGCTAACATGCCTTCGCCTTCCCCCCCCCCGCCACTATTTCAATGCTGTGCACATTTGCCCTTGTATGTGTCAGTATGTGTTTTAGAAGAGCAAAACGAAACTTGAATTAAAGAGGTTGCTGCTTCTTCCCTCTCNCCCCCCCCCTCCCCCCCCCCCCCCCCGCCACTATTTCAATGCTGTGCACATTTGCCCTTGTATGTGTCAGTATGTGTTTTAGAAGAGCAAAACGAAACTTGAATTAAAGAGGTTGCTGCTTCTTCCCTCTCCCCCTTCCCTTTCTGATGTTCCAAGAGTTGCTTGCACTAATCACCATTGAGATCTGTTAGTTTATACAACCATAGTTTAAGATTCATGCTTTTGGAGGTCATTTGGCTCATTTATACATCCACAGGGATGGCCTGATTTGCTCAGCTCAGCTTCACAGCTTTCACTTACAGCAGCGCTGTGCAATCGGCTTTGATGAGCTCATGAAAAGAGACAAAGCAAAAAGTGTACAATGTTACAGATATAGATATATACAGAGAGAAGTTTCTGCTGGAATGAATCAGAAAGAGCTGACTGCTGCCTGCAGTTCCTGCCCTGGCTTTATTATGATTTAATGTCCCAAAGATTTTTTTTATTTTATCTTACACGCCTTCCACCCCCTCTTCCAGGCCACTGCCACCTTATGGTCACAGGAAGCTGTTTCAGTGGAAGAAATACATGTACTGCTGCACCTTAATATTTAGGGAGGCGGCAGCGTACTAGACAGTACATTTTCCAAAGCACTCAAACCCTTCACTCTGAGAAACATCTTGATAACAAATATTTTTAATGTATTGAAAATGGGAGGTGCCAAACAACCTTCACAAAAGCTAATGCAGACAGCAGAGTGTGTGCTTATGTGATAATCACATCACCATTAGCAGTCAAGGGGATTTGGTTAAACTAGCAAGGCTAAGAAAGTTGTTACAATAAAGAATTATTCTTTTCTACAAATTTTCCATCAAAGAAAGAATAAGCAAGAAACAGAAAAAGGATGTTTTCTTATATTTGAACGACTTGTCCATGACACATATTACATTTTAAAGTAAAGTGAAGCCAGTGGTGGGCAGAAACCATGTTCATTTTATGTCAGAATTAAGAGTATTGCAGCTACAGGTTAAGTGCCACCTTTGGGGGGAAAAAAAAAAAAGAAATACTAAATTGTGTCTCTCAGATGGCTATAGAGTTCCCATTACTATATCAACCAAGGACCCTGCAATTTTAACATGTTCATCCACTGCACACCTCAGCGATGTGAGGTGCTGTCATTATTCCCAGTTTTACAAACAGGGAACTGAGGCACAAAGGCAAAATCCTGTTTGGTATTGCTAGGGATAAGTCATTCAGCTAAATGAATGAGACTTCGCTTTTCCCAGTTAGTTGTTATCCTGGATGCTGGAAGACTCAGGGAGCTGACACTGAGAGCGTCCAAGAGCCCTGGTGAGCCAATAAAGCTGTGTAATGGGCACCTCTTTGCAAAACCCATGCCTGGTGGAGGAACTTCTCAGGAGGTTCAATTTGCTGCTGCACAGATCAAATAATTTTGATTCAAGCTCATTCCGACTGATTTTGGGGATTCCTGTGGCAGTTCCAAACACTGGGGAGGGAGGCCATGGAAAAACAGCATCAAGCCCTTCACGTCCACCTCTGCAGGGGTGGACTGAAATCTAATTCAGGCAAGGCTAGCTGAATCCAAACTAGCAAAGGTTGAAGTAGCATGGCTCTGTCTGGGTGAGCTCTACTGAAAATAGAATTCCTACCTCAACAGACAGCACCACTCAAACCCAGCAGAAGCTTTGGTGGCGGTGGTGTTTAACATCAAACAAGTTTAAGGTAATTTTTGTACATGATTTTAATTTTCCACTACTTTGCATGTCCTAATTCTATGTAGAGCCAGGAAAAGAAATGGCAACAGACTTATTGTGCCATTACTGAAACTAAAGGTAGAAAGGATCATATTCTCAGACCTCTAGAGCAGCTTGTAGGATATAAACATGCATGCAGTTTGCAGAACCATCAAGGTTTTTGGATGTCTATTAATTCTGACAGTTTCACACATACAATTAGAAGTCAACAAACAAAAGTAGAAACACTTTGTGTTTGCATGGAGCTATTAATTGCCTTATGGATGCGGTCGGTTTGTCAGCATACAGTAGGTAAATGGATTGCATGGCTTTGTCTGCCATTTTAACACAGATTTCTCAACTGCATGCTTACAGCATCTGTTTATCATCTATTAATCCTTTAAAAAGAAAGGATCAGCTAATAGCACCTTAACAAGAATCAATCCACAGCCACGCATTATCCTGGCAGCCTTTCCAAGTAGTCAACAAGATTGGTCGTAAGCAACAGCAATTGAGGGCTAGCTCTTATTCTGGCTAGCACCTTAATTCTCCAGGCACCTCAAGGGATAAAGACACAATGGTCTTTGGCACAAGTAAGAAAAGAGTTTTAAACACAGTTCTTGATTCAGAACAAAACAATGAAATCACTCTGCCTCCACGTGCAATAAAACCAGGATGGTAACTGCAAGGTCCATAGTTCAGCACACACTAATTTCCCCTTGGAAGTTTTTTAGGTGAAAGCTTCCTTTCTTGGTTGATTTTGTCTGCTGGACAATATCACCTGCCAGAGTACCCAACAGTTCCTACTTGGGCATTTACAGGAGTGACCAAATTTTCAAAATAACTTGGGACTTTCAGGATTGAGCTGTTTTACAAGTCTAGGCTTACATATCCAAAGGAATCAGGAGAGTCTCCAACGGAATTTGGTGAACTCTCTTCATTGAAAGCTGATTCTCTACTCTGACTACTACAGTAGTATAATACTGATGCAGTATAGTAAGGAGTCAGATCTATCACATGCTCATAACCCACTCAGAGCATTTCTACACACAGGTTTTGTGTATGGATACCTACTTGGGGATGTAATTTCCTTTCAAAAGAAATTATCACACTAGTGTACTCACTATTCTAGGATAAATATAGTTAAAGCATCATTAAAGCAATTTACACCAACATACCTTTTACACTTTTTCTTTCCCATATGGGAATAAACAATAGTTACAAGGAATACTTCCACTAGGACACCTGCATCAACAACAAAAGGTCTACAGGCAGCCTTGTGATAGGAATCACCTTGCTGTTTAGTCGCTTGAAGGCCATACAAAGAGGTTTACTCCTGGGTGCAGCTAATGCAGCAGAAGATCCCATATACTATGCCCTTAATCAGACATTAATATACTCACTCACCTTCTAAGAGAGTAGGCTTTGTAAGTGCTTCCTAATTTGCTTCAGGCAAAACTCACCTGGATCAGCCTAAGCAGCTTAACCTGGTTAGCGTGATTTTGCCTGAAGCATTAGGGACAGCTGAGTGAAATCAAGGTATCTACCCTCCCCTGACAGAAGTCCTACTGAAGACACTTTGGCTGATGCCTTAGCACATTACCTAGGCCATAGAGAGAAGCAGCAATCTTGCCTCATGGCCATGGAGAGCCCCTCTTAAACCCCGTGCTATGAAAGTCTAACTACACACGCCAGTTGTTCAACAAAACTAGCTATGCTGTGCACAAGATCACTGCATCCAGCACCTTTGCATTCTGTCTGAGAGATAGTTACCAATGGTGGAGTAATCTTGGAAACAAAACCACCAAACTGCTATTTCCCTGTCATCTGAATGGTTTATTTCAGAAAAATGTCGAAAGAAGCCTTTATCTCCATCACAGAAAGTACATTCTTGTTGGTATATTCAAATCCTAAAGGGAATTGGACACAGATAATTTCTGACAATGGTTTATGATCTCACAACCAAGAAGTCCTAAGAAGCTTCTGAAGGCAAAAAAGGATTAAGTTACAAGAGATCTTCCATTTACTATCTTACATACTGGGCCGATGCAAAGCTCACACAGCCTTTCCTCCTGCCTGTACCATTGAACACACTGGGATTCCTCTTTATTACTCAAGCTTTGACTAAAGTCAATACCGTTAAAGAAGTGACAGTCTACAACATTTTGTTGCATAAATGTTCATTAACTTTTTGGTTGTTTTGTTGTATTGTTCGTGTTGTGGTCATTACATTTATGTTTTTCTGTTAGAAACTCTCATCCTGGTCATTTTAATTTAGTTATGGATCTGATTTTGAAGTCTGTCAAGGATTTAAATGTTTCTGAATCTCTGCTGAGAAAGAAGCAAAAAGACTTGTGATGGTATTTTCCAAGCACATATGGGCTCTGGTGGCTTTGGATAGCCTCTAAGCTCCTGCTGCCCTTGCCTGGCTGTGATGCTGACACCGCCCCTGCTATCACGGTATTGGCTTGACCTTCTCTCACCCACACAGGCTCCACAGAAAACAGAGTGACAGCTGTAGCTTTTACTCAAAAACATGGCCACAATGTAAGGGCTGAGCAGCAGTATCACCCTTCTTTTCTAATTACTACCACTCAGTATTTGGAATTGCCAATGGAGTACTACACCATACGTGAAAAATTGAGGTTTAGGTTTCTATTTTGAACTAGAAGCAACCTTTCCAGTCTTCTACAAGAGTCCCACCAGTCTTACATTTCTGTTCATTCTCTCTCACTCCCCATAGATTATTATTTTTTTCTATGCCAGGTAAATTGGAAAGGTTGCAGAAAAAAAACCAGCTCAGGCAAGTCTTTAACTGAGCTGGTCCTAGTCCCCATCTCTTACATGGACCCCATGAAAAACACCACCACTTATACATATGTACAAAAGCATATATATGCACACACATATATGCATGCATATATATATATATGTACACCCACACATATAGCTAGCGTGTCTAACTTAGCATAGGGACATTACTCTGGAAACCTGCTGCCTACGAGTTAGGCGCTGTAACGCAGAGGTCAGAAAAAGCCTGTAGTCAAACAGAGGGGGAATGCCAGAGCTCACAAGGGCTGGGCAAACAACCTAACGAGTGGATCCCTCTTTACCCCTGAGTTGGCAGACCTGGCTGGTAAGCTCAAAGAACGGCACCCTGTCCTGTGACCGCAGGAGGTCGGGGTGAGGACAACATGCTATTTAGTGTAAGGCTGAATGGCTTGGTTCCTTTGCCTCAGAAAATTAAACCCAAGAAAAATAACTAATGTAAAAAATGTCAAGTCTCTGAAGAAGAAAAAAGAATGAGCGGTGAGGAGACTGTACCTTGGTTTCCCAGAGAATATATTTATACTGTCCCCAGGTGGTACCTGCCTTTAAATAAGACGAGGCATAGCACATTGTCAGAAACCTGCTCCTGAGAGCATCTGCACCCGTTGGAGGACAGCAAGTTCAGTTGACAAAGACCAGAGCACTACAAAAGCCTTAGCAGCCACAAGTGAGTCCTTCCCATCCCCTTTGCTGTCTGCCCCACCACCACCACATTGCATTCCTGGAGAGGGAGGTTGGAAGGAGAAAAAGGAGCCAGAGCACAGTAACTGCTAGCCAGAAGGAAAGACTTTGACCTGCAAAGAGGTGCCTTCAAAACATGCACCTTGGGGCCAAAGCAGCTTCTCCCTCTCTGATGTAAAGGCACAGAAGAGACCTGCACACATGCTGGAGAGGCATCCTTCAAAACCCAGGTGAGATCCTTGCAAAGCAACGTAATCAAGGTGACGGGAGCACCATGCAATGGCAGTGAAAGATGAAAGGGGTTTCTCAGCTCTGAATAAGCACGATGTAAACTGAGCTGAGGCAGGGAGCACTTTGGTGCTGAGAGCACTTACAGGGTTCTGTGGCTTGAAAATGGGGGCTTCGCTGCAAGATATAGGGTCACACGTCCACAGGACAAAGAGAGGTTTCCTTCACCCTTCGCAGCTGGTGGTCATATTTTTTAAATTGTCCACATAGTGTAACTCTGTGTTCATTACTTATTAAAAACTCCTTCTCACATAATTTGCCACCAGTGCTGAAAGTCTATAATTACCCGATTTCATCGTTTCCTCTCTCCCTTCACCTGCAACTGCAGTGCAAGCAAGTGTGGGTCAATTGCAGCTATCTTTAAGTGAACTGGAAATACATAGCTATGCAAATTGCTCTGCGTGGTAGCCAGATAACACGAGAACTTTGAAAGACACGGGAGAAATGCGCGATCTAAACGTTCGGTGTCATTATTTGCTCTTAATTACGTATTGCTACCTACCAGCTGTTTGGCATGCAGCACCTGTTGTTTTAACGTTGCTGGAATAAAGGGTCTTTTAGCTATTATGATGCCATTGCTTGGCCCTAATTACAGCTATTAGCAAGGACCAGAACTTGACCCAGGCTATAAGGCATGGCTGTGCAGAGAAACACCTTTGGACTAATGGTGTCTGCAATACTCCTAATATTTTCCCAGGATACATCCTTTTTCATTTGCATCACAAAGACTATAAAGTACTTATACATGACACCTCTAAATCCTTTATAATGCATCATGTCAAACAGCCCATTTAGTAGTGACTCCGTCATATAAAGTAGCACAATACACTGAAGTTGCTATGCTGAATTGTGTCAAAAGATCTGCTTTTTTAATTCCCCCATAATCTTACGGATGGAAATATCACATTGTAGCAGTTCAGAAACTGTTCCAGTGTGGCATGTCAAATGTTACTGCAGCACTATTTTGACGGTGAGTCATCATGCAAGACAATGAATTGAGACAAATATTGATGTGCCACGAAGTTTTCTTTCTTTTTTTTTTCCCCCTCTCTCTTTCTCAAATCACCATGGTGGAGAAAGGAAATAAAGTGAGTGGGAGCAAAGTGCAAAGCATGGTTCGGAAGCTGCTGACCTGCCATTAGCAAAATTGAAAAAAATTACAGGCGCATTAAAGCTGCGACTTGCAGCAAGTAAAGGAAGAAGAGTTCCCACTGAGACGCCCTCTCCTCTCATCCCCTTCTGCCAAAGCCTTGTGCTTGCACAGCATCTGCTCCAGCGTGGGGGAGTAAGCTGAAAGTAACAGAGCAGCTTTAATGCAGGATTTCCTCAACACTGTNGTTCACATGTAGGCACAAAAATAGAGCTGGCTTAGTGAATTCACTTATTCGAGAAGTACAGTGTTTATGCAGATTTCAGTGTCTTGTACACACCTCCTAGCAGCAAAGAGAATAAACTAATGTCCTGCACCTTACGTAGTTTAAATGAGAATGGGACTACTCTGGTTTACATGATATATCTGTCTGAAGACGGTCATGTTTCAGGCTAAACCCAAGCTAGCTATAGAACTACCTGCAAAGGGAAAGCAAAACACCAGGAGTGACTGCAACATGCACATTATACCATTAACTAATGCTTCACATCCAGTTTCTCTTCTGCTTCTCTGCCCTCCTTTTCTTCAGCAGAAGGTGATCGTTGCCTGTTTGTAGCTAGTACAGTCAAATCTGTGCCAAGTGAAAGCAATCTAATTATATTTGTTGGCATGCAAATACAGCCTACTATTGCTTAAGCAGGTTTTAAAAATACAGTCATGCTAGTAATTAATATACGCTATAAAGTGAGATAAAAGCCACATGACAGAGAACCTTGTGCTTATTACATGTCATATGCATTACTAGCACATAAATCTGAATCCTGGTGTCCACAGCCAGGTTTCTAAATGCCTTCCAAAGGTAAGCAATCGGCTGTTGAGTCCACTTTCACCACAAGGGAAGAGAGTTAAATTAAGTTGAAATACATGAGCAGTGGGCTAAGCATGTGCACACAGTTAGTGACTGTGACTCAGCTGACACGCAGTTATTTATTGTGCTGCAGTAATTTGCTCATGTCTTTGAAGACCTCGCTGGAAATACAAGACCAGCTTACATTTGGGATCAAAACCCCTTTAACAAGAGTATCTACCTGGACAAGAATGGCAAAAGGTGTCTCTAGTGGCTGTCAAAGAATTGGGCATTGACACACTATTGCTGTTGCAGGGGTGACAGTAGGGTGCCATCCTGGCTGAGTGGTGCAGTGGTATTTGTGTTCCTGATCTAAGGGCAAAATTTAAGCAATGAATGGAATATCTGAATGTAAAAGGTTTTTACATCACATAGGACTTCCCCTCTCATTCCAGAACCAGGCTTCCCCAAGCAGTTACCTTTCTACAGCATTAACAGGTGCTTTTAAACTTGAGAGCAGCACGTTTGTCCTCACCAATTGCCAAAATAAAATACATCTTAAAGTATTGGCTCAAGATAACCTATGCTGCTGCCCAGAGCAACAACAGCTGGTGATCTTGTCCATCACTATCCATCATATGCTAGCACTGGTATCATCTGTAGACGTGGCATCCGTATCTCGCTTAATTATACTGCACCATCTGATGCAAGCCAAATTTTTCAAGTCATCTGAAATATCATCCAGAATGAAAGTGTGAGGAGCACAAAGCAAGCCTTTTGTAGAAGTGCTTTTTTCCCCCAAAGGTGTGCAAGCTACTCTCAGTGATTTTACATGGTCTCCTGCAAGCGCCACCCGCCTAGCTGTGTAGGAGGATTGCCCTTCTGATAACCGACAGCCTCTGGTCAAACTGTCCGCACAAGGGTTATAAATGCCTATTACACGAATACAATGAATGTCACCTTGGGATTTCTCTGTGTGTGTGTGGAACTTGTTTTCACACTAACTGAATAGCTGTTAATATTGTTGCATCTATAAGATGTCCTCTTTTCAGTTTAGCATTGAATTTGTTCCAAGATAAATAGAGGATTGCTGTCTCTTGTGCTGTCAGCTCGGTACTAAAACCACTTCCTGTGAACACAGGTATTTTATATTTTTCTTTTCATTTGTGGTGATTACTTTATTGTGTACTTACATCATGCCTTAAACTTCTTTCTAGGTACATTCCCTAGCAATACATCTGTCCTTTTTCAGCTGAGACATTTTTACCATGACAAGATGCACATNGTTCCAAGCCAGAGTCTGGACTGGAAGCACTCTTTCACCTGGTATCTAGAAAAAACACAAACGAGCAGAAACATAGCACTCCAGCCAAGAGACTAAAGGGGCAATGAAGTGAATGTAGACAGCAACCTCTTCACCTGGAGAAAAGATTTAGGATAAAATCTTTGCTCCCTTCACAGAAAACTCACATTTTCTTTTATGTAGATTATCACAGTTCAAGTTGGTTACGTA